>CM070098.1:21143815-21161315 GCA_036178185.1 Liparis tanakae
TATATATATATATATATATTGTATATATAATATACTATTGTCAGAAACAAATATTCTTAAACGGTTTTAACATGCGGATAAAAATAATAGTAACAATGTTCTTGTACAGTTTACCACTAAAGATATTTTTTTATTTTTGTGAGGATAATCTAACCTGTATTCAGGATGAAGAGGGGAAAAAAAGCCTTTGCCTTCCATGTGTTTATTCCCAGTGATATGTGAAGGCGATGGAAGCTTAACGGAGAGATCAGACGTTTTTAAATGTTCTCCTGAGAGAAACTACGTGACGCGTGAGAAGGAAACCGATCCAAGAGAACGTTCATGGTTATACTTGATGCTCCGAGTTATGCTTAGGGCACCAACATGGCGAGCAGCGGCCCAAACGATCCACGACTGACTGAACTGTCCACGTGACGCTAAGTTGTCACCAAAGACGTCTTCAGTTCAACGGTCGTCTCCTTGTCTCCTCGTTTACTCGTCTCCTCGTCTCTCCGGTCCAGATCTTCAGCGGAACGACAAAGGACAGACAACCGCTGGAGCGAGGGGACAAACACGGGTCTGTTTACACGTTACGGTAACAACCATGCAGTACCCCATGCCACCACATGGGCGGAATACACACTACAGTATTAAACATGCAGTACCCCATGCCACCACATGGGCGGAATACACACTACAGTATTAAACATGCAGTACCCCATGCCACCACATGGGCGGAATACACACTACAGTATTAAACATGCAGTACCCCATGCCACCACATGGGCAGAATACACACTACAGTATTAAACATGCAGTACCCCATGCCACCACATGGGCGGAATACACACTACAGTATTAACCATGCCATACCACCATATATGTATATATATATATATATATATATATATATATATATATATATATATTTATTGTTTTTCTTTTCATTGTTATTTTTCTTTATTTTATTATAATTTTTTTGATTTATTTTATATAAATTTAGGATAGAAATATATAAGCATTTTTTGCTTCTACCTATACCCTTCCAGTCTTTCTGTTTTGTATATTATATAGAATAATATTGTATTGTATTTGATTGACTGAATAAAACACACAACAACAACAACAACAACAACAACAATTCTGACCTGTCTGAAGGTTCCTGCCGTCACACACACCTGTCCTCCTGCCCACAGTGGCACCATGAGCAGGGAGGACAGCGTCATGGCCCATCCCAGTGGGTACGCCCAGTCGGGGTACGTGTACCAGTCGTTGATGCTGAGGTGTTTGTAGTCAACAATGTACACGATTAAGTACATCTGTGAGGGTGCAGAGTTTTATTGGGATGAAACAGAGCGAAGGGTTTCAGTACGGCTCATTGAATCAAGGGAGGGAGGAGGAGTCCTTCTAACTCACCAGCGACAGCAGAGGAATGAAGTATTTCCAGCACAGCTTGAAGAAAACCGATGGTCTCTGTCCTGCCATGTCCTCAATGATGTTGATTAAACGATCAGCACCTGATACAGAGTCACATGTGAGACCGGGTTCTTACACGATGAGCACATCTCTACCTGATATAGATATATATATAAATATATATATATATATATATATATATATATTAAATATATATATATATATATGTATATATATATATATTTTATATATATATATATAAATATATTTATTCATATATATTTATACATATATTTATATATGTATATTTATATATATGTATATTTATGTAAATGATTAAAATAGAGCAGGTACACATATATATATATATATATATATATATATATATATATATATATAAATGTATATTTATATATGTATATATTTATTGTTTTATATATATATATATTTATATATATGTATATATATGTATACATTTATTTTTGTGTATACTGTACATATTTATATATATATATATTTATTTATATATATATATACAAATATGTATATTTGTCTATTTATATATATGTATTTTATATATATATATATATATATATATATATATATATATATCAGAATATATCAGTATATCATATATACTGTATATATCAGTCAGATAAAATCATATTTTACATACCAAAAATCCAGCCTAGAGCCAGACACTCGGATAAAGCCAAGAAATAGTGGCACACTCTGTTGAGGGCATAATAATCAATCAGCAGGAAAATGTAAATCCCTCCCTGCAGCAGGATGAAACGATACGAGAAAGCATTATTTAAAAAAGCATTTAGTTTACAATGGATGTTTGAAAGTACCCTCACGGAAACGTGTGTCTTCACCTCGGTGACCAACAGCAGGTGTATGAGGAAGAAGGAGGAGCAGACGAGGAGGACGAGCAGCTCGTGTCTTCCTGGTTTACGAAGCAGCTTCGGAAACAAGTCGCTTATCGTGGTGGTGAAACACTCCACCGTCACAAACTGGGGGCGAAACCTTGAGCTATCGGTGCCTGAAATACTTGGTAATGAATGACTTTATAGGAGGCACAACACAAACATCTCACGTGTGTGTCAACAGACAGTAGGAGGAGCATCAGGAAGAAACAGATGGTCCAGAACTGTGGAAACGGCATCATAGCTGTGGCCTGAGGGTACGCGATGAAGGCCAAACCTGGGCCTGGAAACAACAAGAAAGATAATGTCATCTTACTGGATTATATGAGAGTCCGTCATCACATCAAGTCCTCACCTGACTCGACCACGGATTCCACAGCGACGCCTTGTTTCTGAGCCATGAAGCCGAGCACAGAGAAGACAACGAATCCAGCAACTAGACTGGTCCCGCTGTTGAGTAGACTGAGCCACAAGCAGTCCCTAGGGCACAGGGAGACAGGCTGCTCACATGTTGACAGGTAAACAGCAACGTGAAGAGAACAAGAGGTTAGGGTTAGTTATATTCTAACTTAGGTGTTCTGCAGCGTATACGTACTTATAAGTGTTGTTGTTGTACTTATTATAGCTGCCCAGGACATTCAGAATCCCTCCAGTCAGACTGTAGGAGAAGCATATTTGAGATCCTGCCTCTACCCAGACCTGTAATATCACAAAGAAATACTGGATTCATATAAGCAGTATTACTTAATACATCAGTATTCATCACGATGATCTTGACTTTGTCCTAGCACTGCGATATCAACACTGTTCATGTTGTCGTCCTCATATCCTGACTAAAGGACAACAGCTCCATCCTTCATCAGGTGACTTCTGGAGCCAATAAAGCGTTCCGGCCGTTGTCCATTTTTTCTCTCCGAGGACTTATGCTGCGTTCAAGGTAACTTGGAATTTAAGCCTTCCGAACTTCCTACGAACAAAAGTAGGACAGAACGTCACTCAAAGTCCTAGTTACCGTTACACCTCAACTTCACGAGGAAACGCAACAACGGAAGCACACGCCGTAAAGACAACATACAGTATATAGAATATGACTACTACCAACTACGCCATGGCCCTGCTGAGGCTCCGCCCACTCCTCCTCTCTACCTCCATCTGCCTGATGGATGGTGGAGGTCTGGATGGTGGAATATGCCGACTACCAACTCTTCACACACTCTGTCATACTCATTGTGTTGTTCCTTTGTTTTAATTTGTGTGTAATGATTCCTGGAGATTCCTCTAGAAGCGTTGGATGTTTGATCGGTGGCTCTTTTGTCGTTTCTTTGAAAGAAGATGTTGGGCCACTCCGTCTTTGGGGGAGATTGTGCTGTCTTTCGTCAGGCCCCCCACCTGAGAACTTGGAGCTTTAATCAATCCCACTTGGTTGGAGCTTCTGGAAGCTAAGCATCCTCAGGCTCTTTGAGACACGAGCCTCTCCACCCCACCAGAGTGGCATCACAGTGAGGCCTCGCTCGTACATACAGTGCTGCTGGACTCTGGCCTTTCTCCAGCCTCATCGGGGATGACTGTCAATATATCAGACATGCTAACGGGAACACGGTACCTCCAGCTTAGCCAGGCGGTCCACGTTTGGATACAGATAGTAGTAGATCCCGTCCCAAGCTCCAGGTAGAGTACAACCCCTGACGAGCAATATAAGAAGCATCACATAGGGGAACGTGGCAGTGAAGTACACGACCTGAAAGAAATACAAGAATTTAGTATGAAACTATTTGTAATAGCTTATGTAATGAAAATATGGTGTAGAATACTAACATAAAACGCATGATAATGGTTTCTGTACAACAAAGTTCTAATTCAAAGGTTTCCTCTGACCTTTCCAGAAGATCTGACCCCTTTCCAGATACTGAAGTAGCAGAACACCCAGCAGGCCAGAAGACACAAGGCCAGCTCCCACCTCACGCTGCCCAGCTCCTCGATGCCTCCAGAGATGCCCAGCGCCCGCCGCCTGAAGAGAGGGGATGTTTAGGAGGTACCCAGGAAATAACAAGAGGCAATTAGTCATGTTCGCTAGTGTAAAGTTGTTATTTTAAAATAATAGATAATACTAATAATAAATTATACAAATTGTCAATATTTGTGTTTTTGAAAATTTAATATAGCCGTTAATATTTCTAAAATAGAATATCTTCGAAATATATGCTTTTCCTGGACGCCCTCTCCACATGTCTGCATGTCTCAGCTGCGCTGGGGCCACATCCATTTGGCCCAAAAGAGGCGGGTCTAAGAACCAGTTTAGCCAATTACGGATTGAATATATAAAAAAAAAATAGCCAATCAGCATCCTAACATAGATTCAGCTCGTGGCTTCTCTGAAAAGCTGAGCAGGTCTAGAAGTTTCTATAGAGACTAGTACACCGGGAAGGTCTAGAAGCTTCTATCGAGACTAGTACACCGGGAAGGTCTAGAAGCTTCTGTAGAGACTATAGTTCACCAGGAAGGTCTTGAAGCTTCTATAGAGACTAGTACACCAGGAGGGTCTAGAAGCTTCTGTAGAGACTAGTACACCAGGAAGGTCTAGAAGGTTCTGTAGAGACTAGTACACCAAGACGGTTGTGAAGGTTCTGTAGAGACTAGTACACCAAGACGGTTGTGAAGGTTCTGTAGAGACTAGTACACCAGGAAGGTTGTGAAGGTTCTGTAGAGACTAGTACACCAGGAAGGTTGTGAAGGTTCTGTAGAGACTAGTACACCAGGAGGGTCTAGAAGCTTCTGTAGAGACTAGTACACCAAGACGGTTGTGAAGGTTCTGTAGAGACTAGTACACCAGGAAGGTCTGGCTAGCTTCATAAATCAACGGCATGAACAGATACAAGAGCAAGAGACATGAAGAACACCAGAACACACAAAGGCTCCAATGAACTTGAATGAAACAATAAATTACATCATGTTTCATTGGTTAGAACGAGAGAGGCAGAGTTTTCCCACAAACAAACCGTGATTTCTCCTTTCATTTGTAGGATTTGTTGCACGGAAGACGTGGTAACCAGTTTCATTTTACAGACTAAGTAGTACTCAGGAGGTATTTCTTCGATGGTGTGCCCCTCCTCTTATATGACATTCTAGTATATATCAAAGTTTGTTCTAAAAATATATTTCAAGTGGGTCATTATTATTTTAGTATCTGTATCAAATGAATGTAAATAATTTAGACTCACTCCCAAAATTCAGTAGCAGCAGAGGTGGCGTTTTTCAGCACAGTCTGATTTATTGTGAGATTTGATGAGGAAGAATCCAGAATATGAGGACCCACACAGTTCGCTGTTGTGGAGAAAGAACATGATAAAGGTAAATTACTCTTACACAAACGGACAGAGCGTGTTTCACTGTGAACCTCCCAAATATCTGAATATTTTCACTAGTTTAGCATCCCCAGATAGGTTATTAGCATCATTTAATGTTCATTTCATCCGTCTACTGTTTTGTCTAATTTATTACCAATAGTACCAGGTCAGGCCTTAAGTTGCTCTCTTTTATAGCGCTTTATTTACTATAATCTGTATATCCTGTATTTATTATGATACTTTCTGTTGCACTTCTGGTTGGATGCCAAACTGCATTTCGTTGCTCTTTACTTGTGTAATGACAATGAAGTTGAATCTAATCTAATCTAAATAAAAACGTATATATCTTTCTTCCCAAAAGCTACAGCCCTCTATTGTGTTGCCTTGACCGTGTTCCAGCTCATAAAGGACGTCTGACCTGTGTTCCAGGCGTTCCCACAGGTGGTCCAGGGCAGCTGGGCTCTGAACGAGAACACCAGGTAGAACAGAGCCCAGACTTGTACTATTATGTAGCTGAAGTCGTAAAGTTTTGTCACCAATTGTGCCCATCCAATGCCTAAAAAACAAAACAAAGAAAGCTAGTTGAGTGTTTGACAAAAATATATATTTTCTGCGGGTTAACAATCTAGTATTGTGTACAAAATATGATGTTTTTCTTTTTTCTTCACCTGAATGCATCTTTTAACTCACCTTGTGCCAGAGGACACAACTTCCTCCAGCAGGTGATGAATCCTTCCTGGGTGTACTGACCGACGGAGCTCTCCAGCAGGAACAGAGGTACCCCGAACACCACAGCCAGCAGAACGTATGGCACCAGAAAGGCCCCTACAGGCGTATAAGTAGAGATTTATGCATGTAGAAATGACAAGTTAATCCTGTGTTATCAGCTCTAAATTCAGAATCTGTACGCTCACCTCCACCGTTCTTGTAGCAGAGGTAAGGAAACCTCCACACGTTGCCCAGGCCCACCACATTTCCTGCAACAACCAGCATATATTCCTTTTTACTGGCCCAATGTCCTCTGTCTGCAGCCCTCTTCTGGCTCTCATTTGGTGTCCTTTGTCCGTTCATCTCATCTCAAGATGTTTAAGTTGTAATAAGGACAACAAACGGAGGTCTTTTCCTAAGTTGACTAAACCCTGCCCACATGTCTTGAAACAATATTTATACGACTGTGGTCATGTGTATATTATTAATTGGTTTACATCCTGGTGCAGAGATTATTCAAACACAAACCAGTTATTCTGTGTGTCGTGTCAACAAAGACGACTAATAATTGTTCCTAAGGATAAACACAACCTCTGTCTACACAAGAATTATTGAAAGTAAGAGTCATATGGGACGGTAATGAAGGCGTAACTTAACTACAAGTACATGAAGAGATCTTCATCTTCTCATTTTCAGGACAGATAAATTATAAATGACAAAAAGAACATCAAAGTGCCCCAAACAACAATTTGTTTACTTCAACTAAAATGTCTAAGTTATGGGGACTCTAAGTTGTCACTGCAGACGTCCTCAGTTCATCAGGATCATCAGCGAGACGACAAAGGACGGACAGAATGAGTGTATAAAGTTTCAGTTATCATCAAGTACTACAAACTGATCTTTCCATTTTTACCTTTGCATTGAAAATGTGGAAGTCTATGTTTTGATCACTGTGTATTTATTTGTATGCGTGTTATTCGCATAACTCAAAAAGTGTTGAACCGAATCGCATGGTATTTGGTGGGATGATAGGTTATCATCCGGGGACCATTTCCCTAGATTTTGGGATTGATCGGGTTAAAGGTCATGGTCATGGTCATGAAAAGGTCAACAGCTTGTCAGAAACGTGCAATAACTCACTGTAAATATTAAAATTCATACTTACACTGTTGATCTGCACTGCACACATACACACACTTGCATTTTGCACACTATCCAGATATATATATATATATATATATATATATATATATATATATATATATATATATATATATATATATTTTATTTAATTTTACAGTGCTTTATTTATATTTACATTTACATATATGTTGTGTATATGCTGTGTATATATACATATATTTTATTTTATGTTATTTTGTATTTTATATTTCACTTTGCACACTTTACTTTATGCACTGTCACTTTCTTTCTTTCTTTCTTATACTTATATTTTATTGTGTTTAGTTTTATCGGGCTGCTTCTGTTGTCACCAAATTTCCCCTTGGGGATTAATAAAGTATATTTCATTCATTAATTTTTTACATGACATGACATGTCATTTAGCACACGCTTTTATCCAAAGCGACTTACAATAAGTGCATTTCAACCTAGAGTACAAACTAAGAACAACAAGAATACAGAAAGTAACATTTCCTCAACATAGTCAAACTACAAATGTACCATAATAAGAGCCATTCAAGTGCTACCAAAGTGATAATCTGTGTTTTAATCCAGATATAGTCGGAAAAGGTGCGTTTTCAGTTTCCGGCGGAAGCTGTAGAGACTTTCTGCTGTCCTGATGTCAGAGGGGAGCTGGTTCCACCACTGAGGAGTCAGGATAGCAGACAGTCTGGATTTCGAGTGATTTCATCTTCCTTTTACCATAGGAAGGTCAATTTTTATCCAATTGGCATACAACTAATGCCAAAATGTGGCTGCGGCGAAGGAAAGCACTCTACCTAGTGCCCATTCTATTTTTTTCTATGTCTTTTCCTAATTTGACCAAACCCTGCCCACATTTCTTGAAACAAAAGCTATCCGACTGCCTCAGTGGTGAGCAGAGTCGTCCTTTAATCAGAGGACCGGCTGTTCCATCCCCGCCTCCGCTAGCTAGCCAATGTGTTATACAAGTACAGGTCCATGTACCATCCATAGATGAACTAATCCGCACCGAAAGCATTATTTAAACGCGTATGGAAGTGAATCTCGCGCGTCTCTTCTTAATGTACAACCTGGAGCCGAGAATAATCAAACACAAAACCAGTTATTCTGTGTGGCGTGTCAACAAAGACGACTGGAGGATTGTCCCTGAGGACAAACGCTACCTCTGTCTACTCAAGAATGTATGGTGATAATTAAATAAGCGGCAGAATACTTTAATAAACGCCTTTGGCGTGTTCTCTGTGCCTTCAATTAATAAATACCGACTGAGCTCTCCGGCAGAACAGATGTACCTAACACATCACAGCTAGCAGACCATATGGCCCCAGAAAGGCCCTGTAGGTACAGCTATATAAATAGAGATACATTCATGTTAATTATGTGATATCAGCTTTAAATTCAGAATCCGCACATAACGGTCGGAGCCTCCTTTCCATTCCAGGACCCTGGCATAAGCTTTCCCCAGAAGGCTGAGTGGTGTGGTACCGCAACAGTTCGAGCACACACTCCGGTCCCCATTTTTGAAAAAGGTAACCACCCCCCCGGTCTGCCAGTCCACGCAAGGCCCTGTACCCGCCCCCCCCCGGACATTGAAGAAGCGCGTCAGCCGAGACAACCCAACAATGACCAGCGCCTTCAGCATCTTATCCACCCCGGGCAGTAGGGATATGTGTGCAACCCCCCTTATATACCTTTAATGTCCAAGTACTTGAGGAACCGAACAGAAGAACCAAAGTCTTCCCCAATGTAGCATGACAACACGGAATAATAGACGTGGCACCAATGCAAATACTCATGTAACGTTATTCCCCAACACATCGCTGCCTGCAGTCTTACGAATTCCCAATGAAAGTAAATCATCCTGTAATAATACTCTAATAACCAAGACATGGACAGCTGTTACCTAATAGGCTTAGCTGAACGCTCAGCCCTTTGATACACAGGGCGGGGCGGAGCGTTTCCTATGAATATGTAACTGAGCCGGCTTTCTCTTTCTAAAGTACCAGAATGTGTAAAGAAATGTATTTGTTTAAGAGTACAACACCATGCTCATATTACTGAATACCCTCCTGTTTATTCTCCCCGTCAAGTCAGCGACGAAGAGGAGGCATCGTGGTCCCCGGGGACTTGTTGCTCAGGGACAACTAGACTACCCTGTCAGCTCACTCAGGAGCACCACACCCTGGCGCTGCAGCAGCGGGCCAGTAGAACTGGTATTTGGATTAGCGCTCCAACATGAAAAAGGATATCCCTCACTGTTTCAGGGAGGGGCCAGAAAATGTGTTTGCCGTGGCTTTTGCTCCATTATGGCATCTGTTGAGTTGAGTGAGGTCAGACATGATGCATTTTTATTCAAGAGGAGGTCTCACAGCTGCAGCTCCCTCTCCCAGCGACAGCTGAGTCACAGGCTATACGGCAACATCCTCTTTTGGGGTTAACAATAGCGCCAGTGTTCATCATTTACTCCATAATGTATTTTCCTCAAAGCATGTCTTCAATGTGCTTTTTATTCAAGACAATGTCTTTTTATTCAAGATTACAAGGTTTATTTTTGTTGTCATTGTACAACAAAATGCAATTTGCAGTCTCATTTTGCAACATGAGAAAAACAAAAAAAGCTAAATAATATAGTGGAGAGGTGAACAAGCTCAGGCCCCACAACAATGTATTAAGATATGGTATTTTAGTAAATACACTGGTTGATTGTTGAGAACCTGTCACGGGAGTATTAGGGTAGACCCAAATGCACGACTCAGGAAACAGAACTGGAAAATAATTCAATTTACTCAAAGTTCCAGCAGGAACAAAACAGACGGGAACAGATGAACACACTGTGTAACGCTGGAGGGCTTCAAGAAGAACACAAGACAACCTGGCAGAGGACAAGAGGAAGTGAGGGAGCTGAATAGTGAGGGACTAACGAGGGGAGGGGCTGCAGGTGAGAAGGGCGTGAGGACCAGGTGAAGGTAATGAGGGACTAACGAGGGGAGGGGCTGCAGGTGAGAAGGGCGTGAGGACCAGGTGAAGGTAATGAGGGACTAACGAGGGGAGGGGCTGCAGGTGAGAAGGGCGTGAGGACCAGGTGAAGGGAATGAGGGACTAACGAGGGGAGGGGCTGCAGGTGAGAATGGGGGAGGACCAGGTGAAGGGAATGAGGGACTAACGAGGGGAGGGGCTGCAGGTGAAGGGAGTTGGACTGACGAGATGGGAAGCAGGATCTTGAATGACGTGATAGTGAGACAGGATGAAAAGAACTAATAAAAAAGGAAGGTATGGAGCTGAACTGTTACAGAACCGCAATAACAGAAACAGTACTGCAATAACGAAAACGAAAAAAAAGGAAGAAAATGCCTTTTATTTATCTCTATAAATGAATATTATGAATAAAATATTCTAATTATGCTACAAAAAAACGTTTAATTTACCTCTCGCTATATATGAGTATTATAAATAAAATATTCTAATTATGCTTAAAAAGCGTTTCATTTATCTCTCTCTATATATGAATATTATAAATAAAATATTCTAATTATGCTTTAAAAAAGTGTTTCATTTATCTCTCTCTATATATGAATATTATAAATAAAATATTCTAATTATGCTTTAAAAAAGTGTTTCATTTATCTCTCTATATATGAATGTTATATTATACAAAAAAAGCGTTTCATTTATCTCTCTCTATATATGAATATTATAAATAAAATATTCTAATTATGCTTAAAAAAGCGTTTAATTTATCTCTCTCTCTATATATGAATATTGTAAATAAAATATTCTAAAAATTAAAATAAAAAAAACGTTACAGGTTTTGTAATATTTGTGTCTCGTGTGAAATAACCATTGTTATTTTTTCATTGCTCTATTTATATACTGTCATATATATTCTGAATAAAATGTTATTTACTTATGTGGTCAATATATTGTTTTACAACAGCCGGACAGAGCGAGGACGTTTCATTTATCTCTCTATATATTAATATTATAAATAAAATATTCTAAAATAATAATAATAAAAAAACGATACATGTTTTGTAATATTTAAGTCTTGTGTGAAATAACAATTGTTATTGTATCATTGCTCTATTTATATACTGTCATTTATATTCTGAATAAAATGTTATGTACTTATGTGGTCACTATATCTTTTTACAACAGAGTGAGGACGTTTCATTTATCTCTATATATGAATAGTATACATAAAATATTCAAAAAAAAGAAGGAAAAAAAGTGATACATGTTTTGTAATATTTAAGTCTTGTGTGAAATAACAACTATTATTTTTTACAACAGAGCGAGAATGTTTCATTTATCTCTCTATATATGAATATTATAAATAAGTTAATAACATATTCTAAAATAATAATAATAAAAAAGCGATACATGTTTTGTAATATTTAAGTCTCGTGTGAAATAACAATTGTTATTTTGTCATTGCTCTAATTATATACTGTCATATATATTCTGAATAAAACTTTATGTACTTATGTGGTCAATATTTTTTTTTTTTACAACAGCCGGACAGAGCGAGGAGGGGAGCGCCGCGGTGACGTCATCGCGATCCACATCCACAGCAGCAGGAGGGGCAACATGGCGTCCTGAGGTCGGGGAGGAGAAGAATAACAAGGATTCGTGTCGCGTGCCGGACAGATTACCGCCCGTCCCAGCACCTTGCATCGGGACCCGAGGTGCTCGGCCTCCCCCCACCTCCACCTCCACTAAGGATTCAGGATACACACTGTGGTTTCCATTTTTTTCCTATCGGTGAATTTCCACTCGCGAGCCGCGGAAGATGGCCGACCCGGCGGAGTGCACCATCAAAGTGATGTGCCGCTTCAGGCCCCTGAACAGCTCCGAGGTGGTCCGAGGCGACCGATACATCCCCAAGTTCCAGGGGGAAGAGGACGTCATCATCGCGGTGAGTCGCGCCGTGCCGGCGGCGCTTTACTCCGGCCCCGCGTCGACGGAGCCCGCGGGGGGACCTCCAGCGGGCCGCCATCTTTGATTGTCTCGTAGCTCGTTAGCTAACCTGACCCGTTCCCCTCCGGCCCTAAAAACACCAACACAAAGAGAAAACACTTCTTCGTGCTCCACGTCCTTTTAAATTAACATTTCCAAGCGCAACGTGACTTGTTTCTTAGCGTATATAAATGTCACTTTGTGTCTTTCTGTGTCCCTCCCCCGTTGCCCTGTCATGGCTAAGCGAGCTGTCACTCAACAAAGACGTTAAACACGTCGCCTGAACGATACGTACACTCCTATTACCTCGTTAATCAATAATCATCATAGTTATTGATCATGTTGCGGTTCGCGTGACGTTTCTCCAGCTTCTGACTGAAGCTAGCGGGCTAACCGGCGAGGCCAGCTGGGAGGTGACAGATTAGCCGGCCTTGGCTAGCCGGGGGGTTTAATACTGTTGCCTAATTAGAGCTAACGTTAGCTAGCCGACCAGCTGGTATTAATACATATATATTGAGTATGACACATAGAATAAGCCTCCTTGACTGATCGTGTCATAATGATGTCATTGGCAGAGGAAATGTCACTTTATATGCAGCTCAGTTGTGTTTGTTCTTCTCTTTCTGCCGTCCTGAAGTAGCTAGACACGTTATAGTTAATATATGACCTTTAATTTAACCAGGTGAAATCAATTAAGGACCGATTCTTATTTACAATGATGACCTGGCCACACAACTGACACACATACGACACAGATATGAGACAGCATGACACACACGTGAGGAAATGGCTATAAAACATCACGGGTGAACTAAAGAACATCATGTACGGAAACAAATACAATAAAAAGGGTGATTTCTGCATGGAAGAGAGAGAAAGAGCAGAATCGGAAGCTTTTATTGCCATTTATGTTTTCACATACAAGGAATGTGTCACGTCGGGCGGTGGGACGATAGACAATAATATCAACAAGATCAACGACAGTTAAAGCAGTGCGAGAATTAAGAATATGAATATAAGACAAAGTGCACAGACGGGCGAGTTCATAACTTTAATCAGTTTAAGGTGACAAGTGTATTCAAAGTGAAGAGTTCCTTGTATTTAAGTGAAGAATTCAGAGGCGTGACCGAGGTGAGGGCTGGTCAGTACGGAGGTAAACTCTGACTTGTTGCAGCTTTTCATTTGACTTGTCGAGGGAGGCGAGTTGGTTTGCGTGTTTCTTGCTGAGTTCTGGTCGTCTGCAGCGGACAAAGAAGTGCAGATCAAAAACCTTCAGCATATAATCCCTGATTATAACCTCAGGGCCGGGGATCCAACCAGAGGGGGTCGTAGTGGGTTCAACCAGGGGGAGGAAGCCCTGATGGGCTCATGTCCAAGGAAGCAAGGGAGGGAGGAAGGAAGGAAGGGAGGGAGGGAGGGAGGATGGATTGGAAGGGAGGGTGGGAGGATGGATTGGAAGGGAGGGTGGGAGGATGGATTGGAAGGGAGGAAGGAATGAAGTGAGAGAAAAAGGAAGGAAAGACTGATTGGAAGAAAGGAAAGAAGCAAGGAAGGATGGAAAGACGGATTGAAAGAAGGATGGAAAGAGAGAAAGGAAGGAAATAAAGATGGATTGAAATAAGGAAGGAAGGAAGCAAGTAGAGAAGAAGGAAAGACTGACGGAAGGAAGGAAAGAAAGATGGATTGATAGAAGGAAGGAAGGAAAGACCAATTGAAGGAAGAAAGGAAAGACCAATTGAAGGAGAGAAGGAATGAAGGAAGGGCCCGTGTCTAATGCAGTGCCATGCTGCCTCCATTTGACTGAATCAACAAAGAATTCCTCCTGCGGTGAATTTGCAAATGACGTACGGAGTAGCCGATGTTTTTGAATTGACGGTTTGCTCAACGCCGTCCGTGCCTCGGCTGTACGGCGCGGCTCACGTCGGCGACACCGGGAGCGTAACGACGGCCGACATCCCGAGGCTCGTTGCGACACGTTAATCGTGGTTAAACATTAGGCCTCCCGTCAGACATTATCTCTGTTCCGGTGTGAACTTTGTCTTTACGCCTCACGCTTTAAACAACTTCACCAGGCAATGGAAGCCCATCATAAAGTGCGTTGGCGGAGCAGCAGGTTTCGACCGAGCGGTTCTGAATCGCGTCCTCCTGCTCCTTCAACTCATCCCAGCGGTGGCGTTCCGACGAGGCGCTGCTGTGCTCTCAGTGTGACTTGTTGAACACCTCTGACACTATTCTGAGGTGCGTGGCTCAGAGCGGCGTGCCCATGTGACCCGGTGCAGAGCGCCACGCGGCACAACGCCAGAGCACCTCGTGACGGACGCGTTGCAGAGCGGCGTGGGCTCGGCTGGTTTCATGTGTGATTTATTTGTAGAAAGTACAAAACAAGACGTAATGTATAATAGACGTCACAAATAAGTGAGAGGATGACAGCTCAGCCCCATGGTGATACACATGACAGCCCCTCCCCCCCCTTTCCCAAAACAAACATACAACAAACAGAAAATACAATTATAAAATTAACTAAAAGTCAACAACTGGCTGTGAAACACTTGTAGTGACAGATAACGATGTAGAAGCTTATTTTTACAGTGTTTCCCCTACCATTATAACAGGGGGGCGGCCCGCCACCCTGAAATCTCCACCCGCCACCCTGTAATTTTCGTGCCCCCCCCGTCAACACATCTCATTGACTAGTCCTGCCACCCTGAAGCTGTAAACCTAGGGGAAACACGGTTACTATCCCACCTTCTCTGACCTTCAAATCTCACACACACACACACACACACGCACACACACATAGACACACACATAGACACACACATAGACACACACCAATATTTAAGCAAGCCCTCAAAACACTCCTCTCCCAACTCTTTCCCCTGCTGACCCCTGACCCCGGTACGACCTACTCAGCTCCTCCAGTCTGCTTTCCTTCCTTATTGTTGCCACACGTCTCTTTGTTTGTTTTGTCTTTTTGTTTGTTCTTGTCCCCTGAGAAGCGTCTTTGTGTACTAGAAAAGCACTATACAAGTCTAAATTATTAATATTATTCATTATATCCACTTGCATTAATCGAGCAATTTAAAGACTATAAATAAGGAAACAAAAAAAACATATACATAACAATAAATAATACAAAAACAAAAAGGTATTGAAAATAAATTAAACAAAAACTAAAAGTGGTGTGCAGGTGAAGCGTAAGCAGCGTTACACTGATGATGCAATACATGCTCGGCCTGTGTTTCCTCTGGCAGCATCAGACCGCTAGCTTACATGTTCTTTAGCAATATAGATGAATTATTATATAGCAAAAACGGTACAAGCGTTCTGATTGGTTAACGGGTCGTCATGCCAGCCACGTATCGCCCTCCTCGCCGGTCTGATTCTGATCCGTATTGCCCTCTGACTTCATTTTCAAAATGAGCGATATTGAGACACATCATCAGCAGACCCTCTTATCCAGGGCGACTGAGTCACTCGCATTTATCTCCGTCTCGGACACAATCGAGGGCGTGGCCTCCGCCGGGCGCCGTGGCCTCGGCGGCAGCGGGCGCCTTCTAAAGACGCCGAACAAAAGCCGCCGCTGCCGCCTTTGGCGCTGCCCCCCCCCCCCACACCCCACACCGGAGGGTGAAGTTCTCCTCGAGCAGCACGCCCGGAGAAACTGACCCCAAGAAAAAAATGCCCCCATAATGTCCTCTAATAATGAATATTATTAATAATAATTAAGTTTCTTGTTCTTTGTTCTTCTCTGTTTAATCTGTATTGTACACAAAAATATTATAACAAATAAACAGAAACAAGTTATAATTATTAATAGTTGTTTAAACAATGTAATATCAATAAATAACCACAAAGAAATAAGAATACAATTAAATTTGTTTTTTTTTGTTCAATTTTGAATTATTGGCATTTTGATGAGAATTGCCTAAATAATATATATATATATATATATATATATATATATATATATATATATATATATATATATATTTTTTTTTTTTTATGTTATTTCAAAAGGTTCTAAAAGTGCCCCTGATTTCTTTTTGATTTTGGATTTCAGTCAGTGGAGGCAAAAATTGCCCCCTAAAAATCCTGAGGAGAGGAGTTTGTTTTGCAGCGCCGGGCGAGGCGCGGCAGGTGAATTATTCATCAGGCATCCGTCTGAGGGTTTGTTATCACATAAAAGGTACGCTCACGCTCCCATAGCCGTCACGTCTCTTAATGGCGTGTTTAGTGTGACGGTGGATTTGTGTGAAGGATTAGAGGGATGAGTAAAATGTCTCCTCGTTCATTTAGAGTCCATCAGGAGGAGCAGCGCAGCAGCGTCGACTCCTGCTCCTCCGGGGAGCACGCTTGTGAGGGTAAAAAGTGCACTATTGGCTCTTTTCGTTGTAATCCAATTAGAAACGCCACGCGTCGTCCAGTAAGACGTGACGGGCGCTCATGGGTACTTCCATCAACACGTCGTCTCTGTACAACACGCTGCTGCGTCTGGACGGGGTTCCTAAGGTCACGGAGGACCTGGACAAGTCCTGGAGTCTTAAAATGGTCATTTACAGGCCTGGGAAAGTCCTGGGAAAAACTTCAATCATACAAGTTTTGGAAAAGTCACGGAAATGTTGTCATCATCACATGTTCATGGAGTTTGAAATGATAAATAATGATCTTCTACTTTTTCCCTTCTTTTTTTTACCTTCTTCTTCTTCTTCTTCCACTCCTCTCTTCTTTTTTCCCTCTTCCACTCCTCTCTTCTTTTTTCCCCACTTCTTCTTCTTCTTCTTCTTCTTTTTTTCTCTTCTTCTTCCTTATTTTTTTCCCTTATTTTTTTCTCTTCTTCCTTCTTTTTTCTTCTTCTTCTTCTTCTTCTTCTTCTTCTTCTTCTTCTTCTTCTTCTTCTCCTTCTTCTTCCTTATTTTTTTCCCTTATTTTTTTCTCTTCTTCCTTCTTTTTTCTCTTCTTCTTCTTCTTCTTCTTCTTCTTCCTTCTTTTTTTCTCTTCTTC
>CM070098.1:21171315-21176315 GCA_036178185.1 Liparis tanakae
TGGACTTGAGGTGAAGTTGACTCGACGTGAAGTTGAAGTGAAGTTGACGTGGACTTGAGGTGAAGTTGAAGTGAAGTTGACTTGACGTGAAGTTGACTTGACGTGAAGTGAAGTTGACTTGACGTGAAGTTGAAGTGAAGTTGACTTGACGCGAAGTTGAAGTGAAGTTGACTTGACGTAAAGTTGAAGTGAAGTTGACTTGACGTAAAGTTGACTTGACGTGAAGTTGAAGTGAAGTTGACTTGACGCGAAGTTGAAGTGAAGTTGACTTGACGTGAAGTTGACTTGACGTGAAGTTGAAGTGAAGTTGACTTGACGAAGTTGAAGTGAAGTTGACTTGACGTGAAGTTGACTTGACGTGAAGTTGAAGTGAAGTTGACTTGACGTGAAGTTGAAGTGAAGTTGACTTGACGCGAAGTTGAAGTGAAGTTGACTTGACGCGAAGTTGAAGTGAAGTTGACTTGACGCGAAGTTGAAGTGAAGAAGTTGAAGTGAAGTTGACTTGACGCGAAGTTGAAGTGAAGAAGTTGAAGTGAAGTTGACTTGACGTAAAGTTGAAGTGAAGAAGTTGAAGTGAAGTTGACTTGACGCGAAGTTGAAGTGAAGTTGACTTGACGTAAAGTTGAAGTGAAGTTGACTTGAAGTGAAGTTGAAGTGAAGAAGTTGAAGTGAAGTTGACTTGACGTAAAGTTGAAGTGAAGTTGACTTGACGTGAAGTTGAAGTGAAGAAGTTGAAGTGAAGTTGACTTGACGTAAAGTTGAAGTGAAGAAGTTGAAGTGAAGTTGACTTGACGTGAAGTTGAAGTGAAGAAGTTGAAGTGAAGTTGACTTGACGTGAAGTTGACTTGACGTAAAGTTGAAGTGAAGTGACGTGAAGTTGAAGTGAAGTTGACTTGACGCGAAGTTGAAGTGAAGTTGACTTGACGTAAAGTTGAAGTGAAGTTGACTTGACGTAAAGTTGAAGTGAAGTTGACTTGACGTAAAGTTGAAGTGAAGTTGACTTGACGTAAAGTTGAAGTGAAGTTGACTTGACGCGAAGTTGAAGTGAAGTTGACTTGACGTGAAGTTGACTTGACGTGAAGTTGAAGTGAAGTTGACTTGACGCGAAGTTGAAGTGGCGTTGACGTGGCGTTGCCGTGACGTGAACGCGGCGTGAACCCTGACCTTGACGTGACTCCTTGGTCCTCCAGCCTGAACCAGAAGATCATGCTGGAGCAGGAGAGGCTGAGGGCCGAGCACGAGAAGCTCAAGTCCACCGACCAGGAGAAGAGCCGCAAGCTGCACGAGCTGACGTACGACACGCACACGCACACACACACACGCCCACACACACACAGTGTCTTCAGATGTTTACCGTTGTGTGTGTGTGTGTGTGTGTGTTCAGGGTGATGCAGGACAGGCGGGAGCAGGCCAGACAGGACCTGAAGGGCCTGGAGGAGACTGTGGTGAGTTCACTTCCTGTCTGTCACCTGCAGCTCCAACATGGAGGCGCTCTGAACGTTCACTTCCTGTTGTTTCTTCTTCATGGATCCTCTCCGTTGTTCCCCTCCAGGCCAAGGAGCTGCAGACGCTGCACAACCTGAGGAAGCTCTTCGTCCAGGACTTGGCCACCAGAGTGAAGAAGGTGAGCCTCCGGGACTCCGGGTGCCGATTGGCCGGTTGACGGACGTCGGTCCGACGGATGATGTCATCGCCGCTTGTGTTTGGTCCGCAGAGCGCCGAGATGGACTCTGACGACACCGGGGGCAGCGCCGCGCAGAAACAGAAGATCTCCTTTCTTGAGAACAATCTGGAGCAGCTCACCAAGGTTCACAAACAGGTGGGAGCTGCTGCTGCTTGTTGTTGTTGTTGTTGTTTCTCTTCTTGTTCTTCTACTACTACTATCTTCTTCTTCTACTACGACTTCTACCTTCTGCTACCTTCTTCTTCTACTACCACCTTCTTCTACTAGCTTCTATCACTACCACCTTCTTCTACTACCACCTTCTTCTTCTACTACCACCTTCTTCTACTAGCTTCTATCACTACCACCTTCTTCTTCTACCACCTTCTATATCTACTACCTTCTTCTACTTTACCACCTTCTTCTCTACACCTTCTTCTTCTACTAGCTTCTTTCTACACCTTCTCTTCTACCATTCTTCTACTACTAATCTTCTTTCTTCATCATTCTTCTTCTACTACCACCTTCTTCTTCTACTACTATTCTTTCTACTACCACCTTCTTCTACTAGCTTCTATCACTACCACCTTCTTCTTCTACTCCTACCTACTACCACCTTCTTCTTCTACTCCTACCTACTACCACCTTCTTCTTCTACCCACCATTACTTTCTACTACACCTTCTTTATTCTATCACTACCACCTTCTTCTTCTACCACCTTCTTCTTCTACCACCTTCTTCTTCTTCTACCACCTTCTTCTTCTTCTACCACCTTCTTCTTCTACCACCTTCTTCTACTACCACCTTCTTCTACTACTACCTTCTTCTACTAGCTTCTATCACTACTACCTTCTTCTACTACTACTACTACTACTTCCTTTTTCTACCTTCTTCCCATCTCTACCTTCTTACTCAATCCGTGCCTGATGCTGGTTGTTGGTCGACGTGGTCTGACGTGGCCCTGGTAGCTCCAATGGTCTGACGTAGCTTTAATATTCTGACGTGGTTCTGGTGGTCTGACGTGGTTCTGGTGGTCTGACGTGGTTCTGGTCTCCCCACAGCTGGTACGTGATAACGCAGACCTGCGCTGCGAGCTTCCGAAGCTGGAGAAGCGTCTGCGCGCTACGGCTGAGCGGGTCAAGGCCCTGGAGTCTGCTCTGAAGGAGGCCAAGGAGAACGCCGCCCGCGACCGCAAGCGCTACCAGCAGGAGGTGGACCGCATCAAGGAGGCCGTCCGGGCCAAGAACATGGCCCGGAGGGGGCACTCGGCCCAGATCGGTAAGAGGCCCGGGGGACTTCCCGTCGCGCCGCGAGACACGCGTCGCGCTCCGGGTTCTCAACCTGCTCCTCTTCCTCCAGCCAAGCCGATCCGGCCCGGCCAGCAGCCGGTGGCGTCGCCCACCCACCCCAACATCAACCGCAGCGGGGGGGGCTTCTACCAGAACAGCCAGGCCGTGTCCATCAGGGGGGGCAGCGCCGCCAGCGCCGCCGCCGCCGCCGGGGCCGCCAGCAGCAGCAAGAAGTACGAGTGAGACGCGAAGGACGTGAGGAAGGAAGCGGTTCTGGTGACCGCAATGGCGCCATCTTCCCGGTTCTGGAGGTGTTCTCCTCTTCATTGGAGTCCCCAGTCGGGTTCCGTCTGTTTCGAGTTGTTTATTTTGAATGAAAGAACCAAAATAATAGAGATTAACTTTGATAAATACATGCAGTTGATATGTGTTATAATATGATGTAAGTTGAGGAAAATCCATTGGTTGTATTCCATGTATATTTGTTGATCTTCAGATATTGCTTGTTGCACAGCTAAAAAAAAGGTAGTATTCCTCTTTTATTTACGTTGACTCAAATGAGTTTGACACCTGGACGACCTTCACTGACGACCTTCACTGACGACCTTCACTGACGACCTCTTTTCTCCCGTCTCTGCAGCTGAGGAGCAACGGGATCGAAGGACGACGCCACTGAAGAAGCCAACCCCCCACCCCACCCCCACAGAGGAGTTTCTGAAGTTTTTATATATATATATATATATATATATATATATATATATATATATATATATATATCCCGGCCTGTACAGCTCCACACTCCTCCCTCACTCCCCAATTCTCATCGTACTGGATATAATAATAATAACGATTATTAATACCTAAATGAAAAGACAACGCATTTAATTTACAAAGAGAAAGATAATATTGGTATCGTTGTGCGAGGAGCTGAATGTAAAGGGAGCGAGAGACCCCCCCCCCCCCCCCCCCCCTTCAAAAAGAAAGAAGATTAAAAACATAACCTAAAACGGCTCTACGGTGGCCCAGCAGGCCCATTCTGAACCTCTGAAGTTTTGAGGGGAGAAAAAACTAAAAGAATAACTGAAAAAAAATCTGTTTGGGTTTTGAATTTTTGAGATGAAAACTGTACAGATGTAAAATTAACTCTGCTGCACACGGAGAGAGGGAGAGAGGGAGACACGCAGCGTACTGTAGATGTATTTAACAAAATACCCGTCGCAGAGGCCACTTATTTTTATCATTAAGTTAAAATTAAATCTATACTCGTTATTGGTGACTTCATGAGAAGTAAGGTAAAGAATGTAGGAAGCAAGGGGATGATCTGGGTTTTTTCTTCTCTTTAGCGTAGCCCGTGCTGCGTAGTGGCGCCATTACTTCACTTCCTGTTTGACGGGCGCCGTTTATATGAATATATCTCTGCACATTGGTGCACTAGTCTGCAGGCATGGAGACCGAGAAGCACACGCCCCCAGGCCCCGCCCCCCTGCCAGAGGCCCCGCCCCCCGCACCTCCAGGACTGTGGTTCTTCTTGTTGTCCCTCTTGGATCCCTCGTATCATGATTTTTCTTTTCATGGCTACCTCGCCTGTTTTTTTCACGTTGTTGTTTCTACTAGGTTTAGGACCTGTGGCTCTACGTCACCCCTTTCTTTTCTTTTCGGGTTGTACGTTTGCAGAAAGCGCTGCGTGTTTCTGTTCCGTCTCTTTCATTGTTCCATAGCTCCGTGTAGATGCTTATCTGAACGGGGGGGGGGCTGGTTAGTCGGACCCTCACTGCTGATCAGCCAACCGTCTCCTGGCATCACCTGGAGGAGGAGTTTCATTTAACTGGATCTAGTTATTTTGTGTTTTTTATTGTCTCTTTTGTGTGTGTGTTTGTTTTTCTAAATTCCCACCACAACTTGTTTTTGTTTTTTAGTTTTCAATTAGTCCGGGCCCCTCCCCCCGCAGCGTCATCGTCAAAGAGCTCGTTGCTATGGTAACCCCGATGTGAACGCATTCGCATCTTGTGCACTGTAAAAAAAAAAAAACATACACTGTATATCAGTC
>CM070098.1:21178815-21206315 GCA_036178185.1 Liparis tanakae
TCTGCACGGAGGCCCACTCCGAATACGAAGACACTTTTTAATAAACTAATGAAAAAGCTTCTAAAAAAACAGCTAAATGACCGCCAATAACTGTTTCTACGAGTATATGATCTCGCAAGAAACATTAAAATAATCTCTCTTAAAATATTGAAGTCCGATCGGTGCTTTTGTAACGGCAAAGTTTACACGCACGCAAACGAGCCAAGAGTGACGCGTCTGTCACAATAGACGATCTTTGCTCCAAAGGTAGTTGCCAAAGTTGCCGCGGGGCCACGGGAGCGAGCGCTGCTGAGGATTAACCGGCCAGGAACAGGAGCAGGACGCACGGGCGCGAACCCGACGAGCAGCGGCGCGCGGAACACGGCGGCCGGTCGACGGGCAAAGTTGCCGGGGGGATTTTTATTTCTAAATCGCACTCGGGCGCATTTTGGGAGTTTATTGAATTGCCCCCCCCCTCACACCCCCACCCCACCCAGCTCCTCTCCGCGGAGCGTCCCGCGCCTGTCGAAGAAGGTACGTGAAGGTGCGGATGTTTTGGGACACCGAGGAATGTTGAGCCAGGGAGCTAATTAAGCTAGTTAGCTAACGCTAGCTCCCATGTAAACCGAGTTAAGACCCCGGAACGTGAATATAACGTATCAATCTAACACCCCGGAACGTGAATACGAGACTGTTACGTTCCCCTCGAAAGTGAATAAAAGTACTTTTATCTGTATTTTTAAGTTTAGAGGAAACTGCGCGAACACCAGGAACTGTGGAGTTGAAGTAATCCCCCGTAGGAATACTAGCTAACGTGTGTCTATAAACCAGATAACTCGTCCGGCCCACGGGTCTGACGTCATGTGGTTAGTTGTGTCCATACCGCGCCGTGAGGACCGCGGCTGTCAGCAGCCAGAGGAGCTGTCAGGCACCTGGCAGGTGACAGGCCGCCCACTGCGTGGGACATCACTCGGACATGCAGTCTATTTATTTTTTGGGTGGTTTTGGAAATGAATATATAAATCACAGTAGAGCCCATATATCAGGCAACATATCAGGCACCTAGTGCTTTTTGTTATTGTGATTTTTGTTGTGTTTTTTGTTGTTGTTGTTGTATATATATATATATATATATATATATATATATATATATATATATATATATATATATATATATATTGCCAAGTAGGTTTACACCTGCCTGGAATTTGTTCTGGTGCATACAGTGAACATAAAAACATACAGACACTCATTATTACACAACACAATAAGTACTATAATACAATACCAAAATCAGGGCATGAGTGCAAAAGTGGATGTGCAGTGTGCAAAGTAGTGTGTGTTAACATAACACAGGCTTGAGGTGCAGGATAAGTGTCCACGTCAGGTAGGGGTCCCGGGCCTTGTTAATAAGGCCAACGTGTGAGTTGCAACTCTAAATTATGAATACGTGATTTATACATAGGGTATTGTAATAAATGTTAGGGGAAACCTAAGCATTTATGAACTGGAAGTAGCTTATATTTCTGATATATATATATATTTAGTTTTTTCTAAGTACAACAAATAATAAGATTAACCGTAAAGCATACATTTATAAAGTTATCATAGTTGTTATAAATAACAGTTCCCATATATCAGGCCAAATACACCACACATTGAGCATTTAGTGCTTTTGGTTATTGTGAATTTGTTTTTAGTTTTTTTTTGTGTAAATTAAAACAAGCAATAAGGAAGAATATCACCATATAGTGTGAGTTGCAACTCTAAATTCTGAATGGCAATGAACACATCCCAGCATAGTGGGTTTTCTCCCTCACATAATTGTGAATTAAATGTCCTGATTTCTTATTCTTTGTTTGTTGTAAAAATGAATAGATATCTTCCTACCATGAGCTTTGAAAAGAAAAATTCAGAATATTGTCGGATACATCTATGAATGAACCTAGATTAGAACGATCTGATCGTCTTCTTTCCTTCACGTTGTTGTGATGCCACCTCTTGGTTTATTTACCTGTAGAAATGAGTCCTGATGTCATGTTGAATACAGCCCCCCCCCATGACGGTGACCTACCTGGCTCCAGACTCTTCCCCTTCTTATTGCGCTCCGCTCGCCCACATGCAGGGAGCTGCAGCTGCGGGACCGAGCGTGGTTCTGCCGGGGACCTTGGGGAGTTTGAGTCGGCCTAAGTGGGACAGCCTGTGCTAGTTTCCAGGCGGTTTCAAGGCCGACGTGGACCTATATTTGGTGTGGCCTGGCGTGAAGGTCACAGAGCGGCTCTCGACGCGCTCCGCTGGTCACAGATGTTACGAATTGTGACTTCAGATTTCCCTGCTTTTCAAAAGGTTTGGGGTTGACCCACAATCCCAGAAAAGACCTTCTCTTTCTCTCGTGAGACACGCCGATGGGTTCTTTTTAATTTGATGTCTGTGTATAAACCTTGTGGGATGAAGATGGATTTGTTTAGGCTTAACCCTCCTCTTACCTTCAAATGAAATAACTTCTCTTATCCTGGAGGCCAATTTAAACCCAGCAATTTAAACCTCCAGAACATTATGAATATTATTATTTATATTATTATTATTTGTATTATTATTATTAGTAATATTATTTGTCTTATTATTATTAATAATATTATTATCATGTTTATTATTATTATTAATATTATTAATATTATCTTTATTCAAATAGGACCATTGACAGTTAAAACATAAATGCCACCATGTGATGCTCTGTACCAGAGTGTAGCTACACAGCTAATTAGCATCTGTAGTCCTTTGACAGACCATAATAAACATAAAACAATAACAAACATAAAACAATAACAAACGGTACAGGATAAGATGCACTACAACAGTATGTGTGGTAAGAACAACACAAAATACACACAATGCGAAGCTACAGCACATTAAAACTAAGTGATGCATACTATTAAAAGTAAGTCATAAAAATCATTAAAAGTAAGTCATACGAGGCATAATAACTTAGCATAATGAGTACAGTGCTGAGCAGCATTATAACTCAAGCTTAGGTGTCGGGTAGTTTGTTTGTTGGTTGACCTAAATAGCCGTTTAAATAGGAACGTGTGTTCTGGTCGGGTCCAGTTGAGCCCTGCAGGAAAAACGCATTTAGAAGAGTTTAAAGGTAATAAATCATCCAAAAACAACTAAACAAATGAGTGTGACATGTTAATATCTCTCACATGTTTTATACAGATAGAATCTGTTGTGTATCAAGTTGTGTACAGGACGTTGATAACTTAACGGCAGGTTCATTTTATGATTGCCCAGTTGTTCCCTTTAAATTCGGAAGTCATGAAATATGTAGCACAAAAACGATGCCATATATTTAGAGACGGTACACATTGATATCAGGAGGGTTACATCCCTGAACACTAATCACAGCTTGGTTTCTGAGTATTTGACCGTTGGTCTGCGCCGTGTGAACGTTCACCACGAGACCAGCCTGACGTCTTAAAGTATTCTAATATCCCAAAAGGCATCCAGAACAAAAGTATACGCAAAACCGTCGTAAACTGCCTTAAACTATCGGAACCTGCAGCAAACCGTCTTAAACCGCCGTAAACCGCCGTAAACCGCCGTAAACCGCCGTAAACCGGCGTAACCGCGTAAACCGCCGTAAACCGGCGTAAACCGCCGTAAACCGTCGTAAACTGCCTTAAACTGCCTTAAACTATCGGAACCTGCAGCAAACTGCCTTAAACCGCCTTAAACCGTCTTAAACTGCCGTAAACCGCCGTAAACCGCCGTAAACCGCCGTAAACCGCCGTAAACCGCCGTAAACCGCCGTAAACCGTCGTAAACTGCCTTAAACTGTCGGAACCTGCAGCAAACCACCACTAAGTGCCGTAAACCGGTCTTAACCCCCCCCCCCCCCCCCCCCCCCCGAGCTAATCTCCTTACCATCGCATTGAATGAAGGCGCTCCTCTGATTTCTCCTGATTTCTGTTGCCCACTAAATGCCCCCCCGACGATGCTGGGGCTTAAACCTGGGAGTGGGTGAGGAAGAGGAGTAACCAGATGGCCTTCGTCACACACGCGTTGTTGTTGTTGAACATATGAGCCGTGATGTCGTGGGAAAATTGGCGTACAAAAAAATCTTCAATTTAATTGTTGATTTCTAGAGTTTCTACGTTGCATGAGATAATTTTTTTCCCAGCTGTCAGACTGGTTTGTGATTCACACAAAAGCCTCAAGCCGGATTAAGTGAAGGGGAAACAACCGGGGGAAATGTTGCTCAAAGAAGGAAGAAACTTTGTGCCTGTCCCAAAGTTTCCCAGCTGTTTTAGTGACGAGTTCAGAGACGCACCACCAAGCCGGGAAAGCCCTTGGGGGGAAAAAAAAATATATATATTTCCAAAAGTTTTGAAAAAGTCATGTCAGTTTGTTACGTTCATTTACGCAGTTTGATTTAAAAGAATAAACATTTATTTACATATTTACTTTTAATCAAACTATTGTCTTTCATTTGTCCCATTTTTAAGGTTATATACTCGTGCGTACACGGAGATTTCAGATTTCACAAAATGTTTGGTTCTAGGAATTTGTTTTAAAGTTCTAGAAAGGTCCCAGAACCCCCTGGGTCAGCGTGTGTCGGCCGCCCAGCGCTCATCCAGTCCAGTTCATTTGTTGTTGTTTACTAGTGCGCTGTGTGTTGATACTGTTGGCGGTGAACTGGCTTCGGAGGCCGGGGGTCGGTTTCCTTTTGGCTAACGGACCAACGGATGTGTCCCGTTGGCCCGGCGAGGTAATCCAGGATGATGTAATCCCTGCAGTGATAATACCAGGGTTAATCCGGGCCCTGTAATCACACACAGATGTTTATTGAACTACGGCCCCGCTGCTAAAGGTACCGGGGAGACGGCGAGGCGTTCACCGTTAGCTGCTCTAGGGGACGGCAGAGTAAACCGTGAAGCTGCTCCCCGAATAGACCGCCGGGAGGTTGTCCGTCTCCCTGACTGACGGCCACTTGGCAACCCATCTTATTTGTTGCGTGGTTGGTTCGGCGCCCAGTCGGCCGCGTGGGCGTCGTGAACCGAGGCGCCGAGAGACGCCGCGCTCCGGATTTAACCGTCAGAATCGCAGTCTCGGTTTTCAAGTTCTCATTCGTGCAAAGGCAATGAAGTCGTCCACGGATATGAGAGACGAGTTTCCAGTCCGGCACGATCCCTGCTCGGCGTTTGGAAGGTTGGTTTATGGCGGTTTATGGCGGTTTATGGCGGTTTATGGCGGTTTATGGCGGTTTATGGCGGTTTATGGCGGTTTATGGCGGTTAACGGCGGTTTGTGGTGGTTAAAGGCAGTTTACTCCGGTTTATGGCGGTTTACTCCGGTTTATGGCGGTTTGCAGCAGTTTGTGCCAGTTTATGGCGATTTACGGCAGCTCACGGTGGTTAACGGCAGTTTACTGAGGTTTACAACGGTTTACGGCGGCTAACGGTGGTTTACTGCAGTTTACGGCGGTTTGCACGACGCTGTGACTTACTCTAACCGCCGATCTCGCCCAATCAGAGCGAGGCACAGGAGAGATACCCTGAGCCCTCAGAGCTCACCAGAGGAAGGAATGTCTCCTTTTAACAATGTTAAGGGCCCGGGGCCCCGTGTGTCACAAGGGCCTTACTGTATTATTATTGTTGTTATTATGAAACTCAAGTCTAACCCTCGACGTTCCCCCTGTGGAGAACGGGCCGACTCCATGACGGGCTTCTTGGTGCCGCCGGTTGAGCTATGAACATTTTTCAAATAACTTCGAAAATGCTCTTTAAGCACCGCTTGCTCAGGGTGTGCTGGGCCCCACCTCGTGTTGCAACCGTGTGTGTGTGTGTGTGTGTGTGTGTGTGTGAGACATGTGACTGCATGAGGTAACAATGTGTGTGATTTGACTAATCTGTCCAGTTCTATAACTTTTTACACGTATAGAAATGTTTATTCTTTTAATCAAACTATTGTCTCATTCATTTGTTTCATTTAAGGTAAACTGTACGCTTTTGGAATTCTCTTATTTTAAATACAAAATTCTCTAAATTGTTCATGTTATCAACCGAGATTTCAGTTTGGTCGTTAACGTTTGGTTAAAAGTCCTGAAAAGCCATGATTTTGACCTTTTCATGACCTTGACCTTTGATCCGATCGATCCCAAAATCTACTCAAATGCTCCCCGGATAATTACCAAATGTGTAAGAACCCTGCTAAATGTACATGTGTTGTCCCCCTCTAGCTCCACCATGTGGTGAGCGTCCTCCTCTGAGCTTCCTGCTGGACGGTCGCCAGGCGCCATGGCGGAGCTGCCCATCGCCCCGGGCGACGTCTACATCGAGGTGGAGTACGACTACGAGTACAAGGCCAAGGACCGCACCATCACCATCCAGCAGGGGGAGTGCTACATGCTGGTGAAGAAGTCCAACGACGACTGGTGGCAGGTGAGGAAGGAGGAGGGCGCCAAGGCCTTCTACGTGCCCGCCCAGTACGTCCGCGAGGTGCGCAAGGCCCTCATGCCGCCGCCCAAATCCCTCCATCACCACCACGCCGCCGCCGCCGCCGGCCACTCGCCTCCGCAGGGCGGCGGCGGCGGCGTCCTCTGGGTCAAGCCGACCAGCCTGGACCTGGGTCTCCACGGCCGGTCCACGGAGAACCTCCACCAGCACGAGGCCCGCCTCCGCCGCTCGTCCTCGGGTCACCCCAGCCCCCCCGGCCCCCGCCGGGACAGCGCCCCCTGCCGCCCGCCGCCCGGCAGCCCCACCGCCGACCACGACGTCCTCGTCCCGCCCCCTCGCAAAGGGGGGTCCGGCACCCTGCCGCGCGCCCGGGCGCGATCCCCGGACATGGAGCGGGCGCCGCTGGACGTGGACGACCGCGCCCACCGCTGCGACTCGGCCGGCGAGGAGCGGCGCACCAACGACTCTGAGTCGGGGGACGAGCTGAGCAGCAGCTCCACGGAGCATCTCCAGGTAACGCCACGCACGACCTCATCTCCCCCCTCTGACCACGCCTACGTGACAGATGCTTTATAAGGCGCCGTACCTTTAACACGCGAGCAATGAGGACGTTTATTTAAAGTGGCGTCCGCGTTCACGCTCAGGACCAATAATAAGTCCTGAGCCGGAGCAGCCGAGGATCGCGGCTCGTTCCTACATCACATGACATCACGTGTCATGTAGCAGACGCTTTTATCCAAAGAGACTCTCAATAAGTGCATTTCAACCTAGAGTACAAACTAAGAACAACAAGAATACAGAAAGTAACATTTCCTCAACATAGTCAAACTACAAAAGTACCATAATAAGATATTTAAGAGCTACTAAAGTGCAAATCTGTGTTTTAATCCAGATACAGTCCTACTCCGACGTCTCCGTTCTCTGTCGTCTCTCTAAGGGTTTAGTTCCATACAGATTGGAGGTCAGTCGGCTCGACCTCCTCAGGGGTCAAAGTTCAAGGTTTTTTATTTGCCATCTGTCCCGAGACCAGCAGGCCAGACACATCGGAATTATTTGTGCAGGGCTCTCCGAGTCAACAGAGGTACACAACAAACGCACTATAATAATAATAGTAACAGTAATAATAATAGAAATATTACAAAAACCCACTGTACATAGTGTGGTAAAAGTATATACAGTATTAATTACAGAAAATCAACATTAAAAGGAGAGTGCAGAGATAATGAATATGTACGTATTGTTCATAAAACAACAGTTTGAGGACGTGGCGTGAGCCTCGGAGACGGTCACTGTTTAACAAAGTGATCTGCCTTCATCAATGTTTACATCTCAGAGTAGAAAGTAGCGGCTTTTGCACAAGTTAAATACAAGTATAAATTCATTTATTTTACTCCTTTTCTGTGCTTAACAACCAGGTGAGGTATTATAAACTACGCCTGCTGTCCACTGTGATGGAGGCCGGGTGTAGCTCATTCTTCTCCATCATCCATTATATATCTATATATACACTTTACCCGTCCTCACGCTGTTCTTGGCGCCGTAGACAAAAGGCGTTCCTCTGATCCTCCAGCCGCAGCCGGTTCTCTGTTCCTCTTGTCAACTTCTCTCTGATTTCAGTGACGTAACTCGGTGACGAGTCCTCAAAGGTCATCTGAAAGTCAGCCTTTCAAACAAAGAGAGAGAGTTCCTCCCTTCCCTCCCGCGGCGGGGGGGAAAGCTCAGAGCGGTCGAGCTCGTTCGTCCCAAAGTAAACTCGTCAAAACATTACGACGAATACGAAGAGGCCAAAGTCTCTTTTTATATCCTGGAAACGTGTGAAGTGTTGGTTTGTGGTCGCGTGTTAAGACGTGGAGACGGTTGTGTGTCACAGTGTCTGATGACTTGTTGGTCTGTCTTCTGATGACGTGTTAATGAACCGCCTGCTGCGCTCAAGCCAAGACGAGTTCACTCAGAGGGGATCAGGCCTCCCGCCGCCAGGCGAAGCCAGAAGAACGACGATTGTTCTCGGAGAGAAAGGTTTACGAGCTCCACGACAACCTCCGTGTGACATTACGGTACGGGAAGGGATTATTCGGGCTCTCTGATTGGCTACGCGGCGACGGATTGATGTTCGGGCGTCCACGCGTAGACCTGCGAAGCTCGAGGGAGTCGGAACCGGTGCCATTTCCTTTTCTGCAGCCTAACATCCTGAAAGGAATATAAAGTATATGTAGTAGAAGTAGAAGATGTAGTAGAAGTAAAAGAGCTAGTAGAAATAGAAGATGTAGTAGAAGTAGAAGACGTAGTAGAAGTAAAAGAGTTGGTAGAAATACTAGACATAGATGTAGAAGACTTAGTAGAAGTAGTAGATATAGCAGAAATAGAAGATGAAGTAGACGGAGAAGACATAGTAGAAATGGTAGAAGAAGTAGAAGACTTAGTAGAAATACTAGACATGGAAGTAGAAGACTTGGTATACGAAGTAATAGAAGACATAGTAGAAGTAGACATAGTAGAAATACTAGACGTAGAAGACGAAGTAGTAGTAGACTTAGTAGAAGACGTACTAGAAATAGTAGACAAAGTAGTAGAAGACCTGATGGAAGTAGTAGAAATAGAAGACAAAGTAGAAGATGAAGTAGTAGAAGACGTAGTAGACGCAAAGGCCTAAATCCAGTTTCTATTTGCACGAAGGCGTTCGGTTCATTTGGAGTTTCTTCCGAAGCGGACGCCGCCTCCCCTCCAGTCGGGGAACGCCGCGGCTGTTGGAGGTCTCGGTGTGTTTTTAATTGGGCGCTCCGCCTCCTGGGCTCCGCCTCCTCCAGGATCAAACAACACGGCGCCTCAGATGCCGAACCCCGACTCCTCTTCGCTCCCGTCGTGTGGAAACACGCTTTAATCTCTGGTGTTGGAGTGGATAAATTTATTTAAAATATCCGGAGCCATAAAAAAAAAAAATGATGTTCTTGACTAAAACAATCCTCATCGAGGTTCAACGAGCTTCAAATGATGCATTCAATGTCCAACCGAAACGGCATCCACCTCGTCCTCACTGATCGACGTCCTTCACGATCAGCCTGAGGCGTCACCTGAACCTGAACGTCCGTTTCCAGGTCCAAGTCTTTACTTTAGAAACGGCTGTTAAAGGCTTCATGAGGCTGTCATCGACCCAAAACAACTGCGTGAGAGTTACCCCCCTCTCTCTGAAGCCCCCCCCCCACACACACACACATTGATAGTCACAGTCGATAACACCCCCCCCCCTGCAGACTCCCATCAGACGTCCAACGACTCAACAGGATGATCGATTGGAGGAAGCACTTCCTAATTCCTTTGATTACCTGCTGTGTGTGTGTGTGTGTGTGTGTGTGTGTGTGTGTGTGTTTTTTTTTACACCGTCACACCTTTTTAAAACATGTCATCTCTACTTTAATTCGTCGTCCTCCGCTCACAGAGGTCTGTACATCTGACCCTTTGCACTCCTGTTCTTTCTCTTTTTATTCCTCGTTGATACATTTTATTACATCACGTGTTGCCGGGTAGAATCTGAACTCACTGCAGGGTTATTTCCACTGAGGACCCCCGGACGGAAACAACATAAACAAGCGGCTCCATTTCGTACAGGATGTAATGAAGTGGATCTTCATTCACAGTTTTTATTTCATTTTAAATAGATGAATTAGCCTGCAATTTCTTCCTCTCCTCTAAAGCGGAAAAGCTCCCACGCTGCAATTAAACACCTTGCTCAAGGGCACCCTGATGCAGGCAGAAGGGGAGCAACTTAGACACACACACACACACACACACACCCCACACACACACACACATAAAGCTTCAGCTCCTTTGCAGTGTTCTTGGTGCTTGTGTAACAGAACGGTGGTTAGGCCGAGTTTGACAACCGTACATCTCTCTCTTTCCCCCCCCCCCTCTCTCCCTCTCTCTTTCCCTCTCTCTCTGTCTGTCTTGTCTGTGTCTCTCTCTCTGTCTGTCTGAAACATAGTCTCTCTCACTTTCACTATTTTCTTGAAAATCCAGTTGAGAAAAATAAAATTATATATATATGTGTGTATATATAATATGTATGTGTATATATGTGTGTATATATATCAATCTAGATGTGTATATATATATATATATGTATATATATATATATATATATATATATATGTATATATATGTATGTGTATATATATATATGTGTATATATATATATGTATATATATATATATATGTATATAATATGTATGTGTATATATATGTATGTATGTATGTGTATATATATATATATATATAGTAAAATCCTTGTGTGGTAGAATGAATTGATTCTGATCATATTGGATTTTCGCCTTTGTACACGATGTATTTGTAACACATAAACATGTAGAATCTTTTACCATCTTGGGATCAACAGGAAAAAAATCCAACATCGATTCTCTTTCTTTTTCTAACTAAATCTAAGATCTGCACGCCCCATTTTGTGTAAGTAATTTCTCTGAACCACACCGAGATGCGTTCAGGGACCTCCAGAACTTAAAGGCTCTTCTTTTTTGTATCACTGCTCTGATTAGAGGGGGGGGGGCAGTGTCCCTCACTTCATAGAGCTTGTCTTAATCCCCTCGGAAGCTTCAATTGGATATCTGTGTGTGTGTGTGTGTGTGTGTGTGTGTGTGTGTGTGTGTGTGTGTGTGTGTGTGTGTGTGTGTGTGTGTGTGTGTGTGTGTGTGTGTGTGTGTGTGTGTGTGTGTGTGTGTGTGTGTGTGTGTGTGTGTGTGTGTGTTCAGCTGGGGCGTCCTGTGTGGTGAGGCAGATCGTGCAGTGTGTATCACTGAGCCCTCTATGCACTCTCTCTCTTTCTCTCTTTATGTAAGAACGTGCGAGTGAATAAGAGTTAGTGTGTGTGCGTGTGTGTGTGTGTGTGTGTGTGTGTGTGTGTGTGCCGGGCCTCACAGTGACCCGTCAGTCAGAGAGGGAGTTGATGGGCAGAGAGGCTTGCTGTGTTTCCTCTCGGCACCCCGAGGCTCAGCGCGGCGGCGGCGGCGGCGCCATCATGTACCCCGAGGAGACGGTAAGACCCGGATACGAGAACCCAGACCCGGTTTCCCTCGGACGCCCTTCTGATGCCACGCTCGCCTTTTTTTCTCCTCTTTTTTTGTGCCAAGTCGGCACATCAGAGCGACTAGCGCTCACGACGCGGCTGTCGGGGTCCGTTAAAAAAGAAAAAAAGAAAAGGCGATGCGGATTCAGCCGAGCCAGCTGGCATTTCAAGAGAAGCGTTATCTCGTTCACGCACACGCACCGGATCACGTGACTTCATCTCACCCGCCGCCGCCGTGTCTGTCTGCCCTCGGCGCCGCCTGATCGATACCGGTGATCGTCCGAGGTCTGAGGACGGCGATGGCGACGGCGTAGCCGAGAGGATGCGGAGCCGCGTTACATAAGTGGTGGAGACGTAGCGCTTTAGTTTGGACCGCTGCCCGCTGAGGAGAGCTCGGGGCGAGGATGATGATGATGATGATGATGGTGGTGGTGGGAGGGAGGAAGAGGATGAGGTGTGGTGGCATACAGGACACATTTTGTGGTATTTATTTCGCTTTTAATGTCTTAACGTATAAATCTACGTGCAGCATTGAGTGTAAACGGCTCAATTTAAAGGTAACGGTCCTTTAAAAAAATATATATATATATATTTATTTTTTTTGTTTCGTCATTTTGCAAAAAGCAATTTTTTTATCTTTTTAGTTACACACAACAAAATAATAAGTTTAAATCCACAATCTTCACGTTGGCGTCGTTCCGAGTGTTGTGCAAAAACAAGGAAAGCGCTTATTGCCCTTTTTCATAAGATCATATTTTCCCGTAAACATGACCTGGTTTTTCATTACGTGAAGATGAAGAAGATGAAGATGAAGAAGCTCCTCCCTCCGTGTTATGAGGTGAGCCGCCGCGGTGCGGGTCGGAGCAGCCACTAAACGACGGACTTGGCAGCGTCTGATCTCGCGGCCCGATATGAATGAAGGTTTCCCTCGGGGCGCTCCTCTGCCTTTCAAGAGGAGCGTCTCTGTGACCTTTGACCCCCGTGAAGATCACAGATCATTAAATGAAACCCTTAAATAAATACGAAGAAGTTAGAGTCAATATAGAGAAATAATGGAATGCTAAATAAAATGTCTAAATAAAATGTCTAAATAATATAATTCCATACAAATATTACATTGAAAGTGTAAAAATAAATTAATGAGTAATAAAAATTGTGAAATAATTAATGTGAGATATATAAATTATAAATATATTTATATTTTTATATATATATATATATAAAAAAAAAATATATATATAATATAATACATATATATATGTATTATATTATTTTCTTATATATATATATATATATATATATATATATATATATATATATATATATATATATATATTAAAAAAATATAAATATATTTAAAATTTTGAAACTGTAATTAATTTAATTAATACTCTTTCTCACATTAATTATATATATAAGTACATAAATGCATGTTTACTTTAACTTTGATTTGGGGGTATCTACTTCCTCCCCAGGGCTTCCACTGAGTTTGTTATGGGCGTCTCCAGTTAATGGTTATGAACCTTTCAGTGAACATAATATCGCCCAGCGCTGGTTCTGTGTTACAATCCGGGCAAAGGTCCCCGGATAAAGAAACCAGTGCGTGGTGGTAACATGAACTGGTGGGGATCAATGGCGGTCCATGATCCCAGATTAAGCTTAGTTCTCCTTCTGCTGGCTGTGACTCACGCTGTACCAGTACAACGTACACGATGCACGCACGTCTCAGATGTGTCACTGTTTATGTTTCAACAGGCATGTTTTAGACCAAAAGAAACACGGCAATCTGGTTTCTCCAAGACGCGATTATCCACGGCAACCAAAACTGAGAGGACGGGTTCATGGCGCCATGTGGACGTCTGAGTAACGTTCATATGTGGACGTTTCTGAATAACGTTCATATGTGGACGTCTCTGAGTAACGTTCATATGTGGACGTCTCTGAGTAACGTTCATATGTGGACGTCTCTGAGTAACGTTCATATGTGGACGTCTCTGAGTAACGTTCATATGTGGACGTCTCTGAGTAACGTTCATATGTGGACGTCTCTGAGTAACGTTCATATGTGGACGTCTCTGAGTAACGTTCATATGTGGACGTCTCTGAGTAACGTTCATATGTGGACGTCTCTGAGTAACGTTCATATGTGGACGTCTCTGAGTAACGTTCATATGTGGACGTCTCTGAGTAACGTTCATATGTGGACGTCTCTGAGTAACGTTCATATGTGGACGTCTCTGAGTAACGTTCATATGTGGACGTTTCTGAATAACGTTCATATGTGGACGTCTCTGAATAACGTTCATATGTGGACGTCTCTGAATAACGTTCATATGTGGACATCTCTGTGCATAACGTTCATATGTGGACATCTCTGAGTAACGTTCATATGTGGACGTCTCTGAATAACGTTCATATGTGGACATCTCTGTGCATAACGTTCATATGTGGACGTCTCTGAATAACGTTCATATGTGGACGTCTCTGAGTAACGTTCATATGTGGACGTCTCTGAATAACGTTCATATGTGGACATCTCTGTGAATAACGTTCATATGTGGACATCTCTGTGCATAACGTTCATATGTGGACATCTCTGTGCATAACGTTCATATGTGGACATCTCTGTGCATAACGTTCATATGTGGACCTCTCGGTATGAACCTAAATGTAAACTGGTGCAGAAACAACCCAATAATCCCGTTTCTCAACGTTTCTCCGTAGCTCACGGCGTTCTTATTCTCAGTTCCATCCCAAATGTTCTCAGACGTGTTTCGGCGAGTGAAGGAAGTCTCCGGCTGCGCGGCTCCCGTCGTGGCGGCGGTCGGTCGGACCTGCTGAGTCACGCAGGGGGAAGGTGAGCTGCACCCTGCCGGCTGCAGGATAAGAAAAGCTCCTTCACTTTCTGTTCCTGCCTCTGGGATAATTCCATTTCAGATTGGGAGATTATTCCGCTGGTTCCTCTTCGTCCTCCCGCCGCCCACCGCTCGTCAGAACCCCCCCGGTCGGTCGTGTATCCCTCCCCTTAGTCACAATGTGCTTTTGTAGTCATGTGAAGAATGGGAAGGCGATCCCACTCTGGTTGAACTGTTTTTTTTGTGCCTCGGTCCGGTCCTCATACATTTTCCTCTCTGCAAGTGAACGCACCTTAACTGAATAGACATACATTTTGAAAATGTTTTAATCAAACTATTGTCTCATTCATTGGTTTCATTTAAGGTTATAAACGGTATGCTTTGGAATTGTCTTTGTTGGTTTAAATACAACATTTTCGTACTTTTTGAGGATGGAAATTTGGTTTAAAGTCGTGTAAATCCATTGGTCATGGTGATGAACCTGTTCATTGGTCATGAGGATGAACCTGTTCATTGGTCATGAGGATGAACCTGTTCATTGGTCATGAGGATGAACCTGTTCATTGGTCATGAGGATGAACCTGTTCATTGGTCATGAGGATGAACCTGTTCATTGGTCATGTGGATGAACCTGTTCATTGGTCATGTGGATGAACCTGTTCATTGGTCATGTGGATGAACCTGTTCATTGGTCATGGTGATAAACCTGTTCATTGGTCATGAGGATGAACCTGTTCATTGGTCATGAGGATGAACCTGTTCATTGATCATGAGGATGAACCTGTTCATTGATCATGAGGATGAACCTGTTCATTGATCATGAGGATGAACCTGTTCATTAGTCATGTGGATGAACCTGTTCATTGGTCATGGTGATGAACCTGTTCATTGGTCATGTGGATGAACCTGTTCATTGGTCACCATGGTGATGAACCTGTTCATTGGTCATGTGGATGAACCTGTTCATTGGTCATGTGGATGAACCTGTTCATTGGTCACCATGGTGATGAACCTGTTCATTGGTCATGTGGATGAACCTGTTCATTGGTCATGTGGATGAACCTGTTCATTGGTCATGGTGATGAACCTGTTCATTGGTCATGGTGATGAACCTGTTCATTGGTCATGTGGATGAACCTGTTCATTGGTCATGTGGATGAACCTGTTCATTGGTCATGTGGATGAACCTGTTCATTGGTCATGAGGATGAACCTGTTCATTGGTCATGGTGATGAACCTGTTCATTGGTCATGAGGATGTAATGTAATGCAGTAACCAGGTGTTAACCAGGTGTTAACCAACTTCCTGGCTGCAGCCGATTGGTCCATTACGGCTCGTTAGACATTCCAGGTGTCTCTCTCACCTCCCCGTTGCAGTTCGATGGAGATGACCGCTTGTAGACGATCTTGTCCCGAAACGTTCCCAAGACTCGGAAATTAAATCCGCCGGCTCCGACTTTCTCGTGAAAAGATTACGCAACGACGTCACCGCGGCAACATCAACACACAGGCGATTGTACTCATTTAAATTGCACCCCGAGGTGAAAACACTGGCGGAGTAATGAACGTCTTCTGGAACAGACTAAACATTCAGGAACACTTTGTTGTTTCCCTTCAGCCGAGAGGGAGAGGGAGAGGGAGGGAGAGGGAGGGGGAGAGGGAGAGAGACTCTTATCTGGTTGTTTCTACAAGTCGTCCCGCTGGGTGTCTGTTGTGGGGAACACTAAGCCCCTCCCACCTAGACGGCAGCTACCTACGAATTTGAGCAGGGCATTACTGACCATGCAGGCCTGCCTCGGTTCCTTATTGCTTTTATACCACGGATGCGTGTGACATTATGGAGAGTAAGTAAACAGTGAGCGGCCTCTCGTTGTGTATCGCATTTTAGTAGCCGAGAGAAAATAGTACCCTGTGTTGTCTGTTGCTATGCAACCCCGGAAATATCAAAGTTCACACACAACATTTTTAGAAATCTGTCGATTTTTGGAAACTGTCGATCTTCAACTGTGTGTGTGTGTGTGTGTGTGTGTGTGTGTGTGTCAGTGTTTCATGGTGGATGAACCCTCTCCAGCCCTCATGAGGTCATGTGACCCAACTGAACCTCACAGCAGCCGCTTTTTAGAAAGGAGGACTTGTGACGCTGCAGGCGGGAGGAGATCTGTCTTCCTCATACCTGCCCTTGTTTTCCTCCTCCTCCTCCTCCTCCTCCTCCATTAAAGAATTGTGCTGCCGAGGCAAGCGGCTGTTAGAAAACTGGAACACGTGGCCTCTCCTCTCCTCTGGAGCCGGAGGAGGTGAAAAGTATTCCATTACATTTACTCCCTCCCTCCCTCTCTTCCTCTCTCTCTCTCTCTCTCTCCCACTGCCTTCCTCTCTCTCTCGCTCTCCCTCCCACTCCCCCTCTCCCTCCCCCTCCCTTCCTCCCTCTCTCTCTCTCTCTCTCTCTCCTCCCCCTCTCCCTCCCCTCCCTTCCTCCCTCTCTCTATCCCTTTCCTCCTCCCTTCCTCCCTTTTTTCTCCCTCCTCCTCTCTATCTCCCTATCCCCCTCCCTCCCCCTCCCTCTTTCTCTCCCTATCCCCCTCCCTCCCCCTCCCTCTTTCTCTCCCTATCCCTCTCTTTCCCCCCTCCCTCCCTCTTCACCACATTCTTTAAGGTGTGAGGAGACGAGTCGGTACACGATTCCCAGGTGAACAAAAAGGAGGAGCAAATCGGTTGAATAGGTAAAAAAAAGAAAAGTAAAGCTGCTATTTCACACTCCGATACACACACACACACACACACACACACCAAAACACACAAACACACACAAACACACACCTCTGAACCCGGGATGACATGAGTGATGACATTTGGGGAAAGACGTGGCGTTCGACCAGAGTTCGTACGCTCATGTAAAACCTGGACAAGTCATGGAGTTTTAAAATGGTCGTTTCCAGGCCTGAAAACGTCACGGGAAAAAACTTAAATCATAAAAGTTTGGGAAAAGTCCTAGAAATATTTTATTATATTCACATGTTCATTTACGCCGAGTTTGAAATGGATTTGCACATAAAGAATAAACATTTATATACGTGTTTAAAGGAATCAACGTGTGTAGAAATGTTTACTCTTTCAATCAAACTATTGTCTCATTCATTTGTTTCATTGAAGGTTATAAACTGTACACTTTGAAATTCTCATTTTCTGAATACAAAATTCTCTAAATTGTTCATGTTTATAACGAGATTTCAGTTTGGTTGTGGACATTAGGTTTAAAGTCATAGAAGAGTCCTGGTAAAGACAGAAAAGTCCTGGTAAAGTCATAGAAAAGTCCTGGTAAAGACATAGAAAAGTCCTGGTAAAGACATAGAAAAGTCCTGGTAAAGACATAGAAAAGTCCTGGTAAAGACATAGAAAAGTCCTGGTAAAGACATAGAAAAGTCCTGGTAAAGACATAGAAAAGTCCTGGTAAAGACATAGAAAAGTCCTGTGAGCCGCTGGTCAACATGAGTAAGAACCCTGTCGCCACAACCGTGATCTGAGTGGAACTGATTCAGAAAGGAAGAAGACGCGTTTCTCCCAGAATGCCGCTGTGGTTTTCTTTCTTAAGTAACGGACTCACTCGCAGTAATCCCCTAATTATTAATTTTGGGGGGGGAGGGGTTCCGCTATGTTGGGTGCTGTTCAGAGGCTCAGACAGCGGAGCGAGTCACGCCTTGGAGGTGACACGTGTCACTTCTAAGGCGTGACTCGCTCCGCTGTCGTGGGAAGCGCTGGCTCAGTTCTAAATACAGAGTAGCTCTGTTTTTTTAAAATTTTTAATTCAAACCTTTATTTAAGTCCCATTGAGATTATGCACCGTGTCGCCATTAATGCGACGAGGAAAAGGAAGCGAAGCGGCCCGGCTGGCGGTCGTGAGGATCGGCGCCGTTCCTCGACTTCGTAGATTTTGTGATTTAAACCTCGACGTTCGTTCCCGTGATCTGTTCCTGATCGCTTTATTCCAGTTATCTAACGGATGCATTCATTGATTGGTCCGTCAGACTTAAGAGAAAAGATCAGTTCATGGTCACGTGAGACGAATGGAAGCAGCACAATTTAACCTAAAATAAATAGCTAGAAAAAATTGAATTATCCTAATGAATGTTCTGTCTTTTATTTCATTGACTATTTGAAGCTTTACGGGTTTCATTTAAACATCTTGACACGTGAGATTATTTGGTTTCTTCCCACTGAAAACGACCACCTTCATGCACACGTTGTCACAGAGCAGCGTCCAGCAGGTCCTCCTGGACTTGAGGCGCCGCGTGTTTGTGCACGCCTCCCCTCCTTTGGGACGCTCCTCATGTGTGTGTGTGTGTGTGTGGCGTGGGCCTCTCTGCCGCCCCTCAATGGACGCCGTGACGGACCCCGGGGCCGTGTTTTGAAGGAATAATGAACTCGGTTGTGTTCCTCCCCAACCGGGTTTTGGTCTGAACCCATTCAGCGTCGTCCAGCTGCTCAACACTGGATCTGTGTGGGGATGAAGGAAGGGGGCGGAGCTAATGCGTTCAACTGGATACTCGGTACGGTGTTTGGCGGTCTGTTCAGTGGAGAGTGGTTTCCAGTTCAGAGAAGTTGAAGGGGAGGATGGTACTGAGGAGAGTTGTTGTTGTTGTTATGGACATACATGTTTTGTTCCAGCTGGTTGAAGCAGCGTTCTGTGTGTCAGAGTCTCGTTTGGCCATAATAACATCCACTGGAAAGCTTTCCCTCAACATTCACTTGTATAAACAGTTTTGACCAAATATATATATATATATATATATATACATCTACATTTATTTATATATTAATATTTATCTCTAATGAAATAATTGTATTTATTTCTTTGTTCTTATTTTATTTACTTACTTATTATTTATATTTACTATTTTAGTTTTACTCTTAGTTTTATTTATTTATTTACGTATTAATATACATCTCTGAAAATATTTCATTTTTTTTATTTTTCTTTGATTTTATTTTTACTCTTTTACTCTTAGTTATATATATAGTATATATGTATGTATATTATATATTATGTATATAGTATATAGTGTATATATATATATATATATATACCTTTTATTTATTTATTTATTTTATATATATAAATATTTATCTCTAATGAAATAATGGTATTGATTTATTTACATTTTATTTTCTTAAACTTTTAATTTTACTCTTAGTTTTATAAATATATTTATTGATATAATAATATTTATCACCGATGAAAATATTTGATTGATTTATTCATGTTTTATTTTTTAAGTCTTAGCTTTACTCTTAGTTTTATGTATATATTCATTATTCTTTTTATTAATGTTTATCTCTGAGGTCAAAGGTCGTCTGACTGTTGAATGCTGGGTGATCTCCGGTCAGAACCGGCTCCGAGCTCCAGAGTTCAGAGCCGGTCGTTCTGGAGCAGCTGCTGGAGGACGGGGATGTCTCTCTCTCTCTCTCTCTCTCATTCTCTCAATCCATCCATTCATCTATCCATCCATCTTTCCACCTATCCATCGGTCGATCTCTCCATCCATCTATAGATATTTCTTTCTCTCTCCCTCTCTCTCTCTCTTTCTCCATCTCTTCTCTATATATTTATATAGCTCTAGTTATGTCCATCTCTCTTTCTCCTTATTCTCTCTTTCTCGCTCTTTCTCCAGCTCTTCTCTCTCTATATTCCTATTTATAGCTCCATCCCTCTCTACTCCCTCTCTCTCTCTCCCTCCATCTCCTCTGCCTTTTAACCCTTGTGTTCCCATTTCCTCTCCGTTGGTGAGTGATTGTCAAGCTGCTGACGAGCAAATATTTGTGAACTCTCTCTCTCTCTCTCTCTCTCTCCCTCTCTCTCTCTCCGTCTGCTCTTTTCTTTTTTATCTTTCTAACCATGAGAATACATACATTTAAAAGTCGAAAGAGAAGTAGCTGCAGAGTGATGATGTCATGATGGCATGTGATGATTTCATGATATGATGATGTCATGATGTGATGATGTGATGATGTGATGATTTCATGATATGATGATGTGATGATGTGATGATGTGATGATTTCATGATATGATGATGTCATGATGTCATGATGTGATGATGTGATGATATGATGATGTGATGATGTGATGATGTGATGATGTGATGATTTCATGATATGATGATGTCATGATGTCATGATGTGATGATGTCATGATGTGATGATATGATGATGTGATGATGTGATGATGTCATGATGATGTCATGATGTGATGATTTCATGATATGATGATATGATGATGTGATGATGTGATGATGTCATGTTGTGATGATGTCATGATGTGATGTCATGTTGTGATGATGTCATGTTGTGATGATGTCATGTTGTGATGATGTCATGTTGTGATGATGTCATGATGTGATGAGTATTTTATGGCATTCTCTAATTTAATTAAGAACTTAACTGCAAAATAATCAGTTTTCCCCCCATCATTTTTATTGTTTTTGCTAATCATCAATTAAAACGACTTGTGCATCAGAATATCTTCATGTGATTTCATCACGATACGTCGACACTAAAAGACGATACATCATCGTACTGGATTATGGCCCCGCCCTCGAGTCTAAACGATGGAAAACTGAATTACAGTTTTCCACTTCAAGTCAATTTATGTATTTACAAAAACAAATATGTCTTGTTCCTCCTTTCTTGGTTTGACTTCATCGACCGGGAGATCGTTGGCCGCGTGTCGCCGGTTCTCTGCCTCTAGTCGCTGCTTTTTGCGTTTCTAGGTCACAGGGGCTTGTGAGGGTCACAGGTTCAAATCCCCCAAAAACTGCTGGGTGGAAAGTCGATGAAAAACAATTCATTCTGCAGCCCGAGATTTATAAGATGATTTAAATGACGGCCCCGGGACCTCCGTGAAACACTCGTGTGTGAGTGACAGTGTGTGTGTGTGTGTGTGTGTGTGTGTGTGTGTGTGTGTGTGTGTGTGTGTTGCAGATTCTGATTACGGCAGGTCTTCAGGAGGATGTCGATAACCGAGTAGCAGGAGTTCACATCTTCAGCTCGGGGCCGGAGGAGGAGCGAGATAACAGACCAGCAGGGATTTAGATACAGTGTGAAAGGCCTGTTGTGATGACCCCCCCCCCCCCCCCATTTATTAAGATAAAACCCAAACAGCAGCAGATATGCTAATCTCACCTGTGAGAGACTTACAGCCGTATCTTTCTAATTGGGATGATTGTGTTGTTTAACTTCAGTCTCTCATTTGAGGCCTTTCGGGAACTTTTTCATTCTTCATTTTTTTGTTGACGATGCACGTTTTCTACCTAGCAACAGAGCTCCGTGTCGGACAGGCACATTACATCCACCACGCCTCTTCTCTGAGTCACGTCCGCCTCATTGCTTTATGTGTCCTGAGCAGTGAGCACACCTGCTCCCCTCTTATATCATCACCTACACAACACACACACACACACATACATGCCAGCCCCCCCCCCCTCCCCCTCCCACACAATAATTAGCGCCATTAGCTGCGTCAGGTAGCTGGCGTTACATGATTAATTATTCGTGTGGCCGACCCCGTGTGGAGGCTGAGTCAACTCTGAGAGGGTTGCACGGCCATTTCTTCCACGTGTGTGTGTGTGTGTGTGTGTGTGTGTGTGTGTGTGTGTGTGTGTGTGTGTGTGTGTGTGTGTGTGTGTGTGTGTGTGTGTGTGTGTGTCACAGTGGAAAAGAGCTTCGGGCCTCGGGGGGGGACTATGCCGGCGAGAGACACCGAACCCGTTCCCATTCGCTCGTTTAATCCCCGTGGTTTAAAAGAAACGTGTCAGCGAGGCGTTCGAGGACGAGGAGGCTGCTCCGGGAAATCTGACTCTCTTGTTTAAAGCAAAACAAAAACAAAACGATGACTTTGGGGTCCAAGACACCTGCAGGGAAAACTCCTGTGTCCCCTGTTGGGGGGGGACACAGGAGTTAGCAACAAATATTATATATATTATATATATATATATATAATTTATTCCATTCACACAGCTTTGTCTACACACACACACACACACACACACATTATCACACTGTATTGAAGAAGACATGATTCATGTTTACAAGAGAGAAGTAGTCATTTATACAGACTTCTATACAACCAGAGGAGTCGCCCCCTGGTGGTCAGTAGAGAGAATGCAGCTTTAACGCATGAAGCATAGACTTCTATACAACCAGAGGAGTCGCCCCCTGGTGGTCAGGAGAGAGAATGCAGCTTTAACGCATGAAGCATAGACTTCTATACAACCAGAGGAGTCGCCCCCTGGTGGTCAGGAGAGAGAATGCAGCTTTAACGCATGAAGCATAGACTTCTATACAACCAGAGGAGTCGCCCCCTGGTGGTCAGGAGAGAGAATGCAGCTTTTAGGACACTTCTGCATCGGCTGAACTCATGCAATGCAACATCATCTGGCAGCGCGCTCCGTTGCCCAACGCCCCTGAACGCCACACAGTTTACATCATCATACATATGTAGTATACATACTTTATGAAAGGCCAGAACACAACACACTCAATTGTTCCTGAAACAATCACACCCACATCACTTTCTGAGTCCCTCTCTCTCTCCCTCCCCTTCTCTCTCTCTCTCTCTCTCTCCCTCCCTCCCCCTCTCTCTCCTGCCGTCTCTTACCTCTGACCCATTTGCAAACCGCGTAGCGACAGCAGTAAATCAGAGATAGATTCAGAACCAGACCAGGATTCCTCTGTGGACCCGTCCGTCTCTGACAGACTTCACTCCAGCCAGATTATGCAAAAGAGGGCACGGCACATCCCCTCCTCTCTCTCTCTCTCTCTCTCTCTCTCTCTAAACCATTTCTTTTTCCCAAATAATGTTGAATAAAAAGACATTTTTAGTTCCCAGGAGGAAATCCTAGAAATACATATTTTGTTCCTATCTTTGCGGTCGTGGCGTTTATCTAATGTAGGTCAGTAGATAACTAAATGGAATTTAGTTTTCTCACTCAGAATTTACTCAAATGTCAATATGCCAAATCGGATTCACCATTTAAAATAAAATAAATGAAATGAACTGAGACTTTGGGAGGAAGCGGTAGAAACCTCACGCTGACTCACTGAGAATAGCAACAAATATTATATATATATAATTTATTCTAAAATTATTATATTTATATATGTATAATTCATTTAAAATTAATATATATACACACATTTATTTAAAATTAATATATATACTTTATTTAAATATATTATATATGTAATTAATTTTTAATTAATATATATATATACATTATTTAAAATGTTTGTGTGTGTGTATATATATATATATATATATATATATTTATATATATATTGTATTTAATATATATATATAATATTATGTATGTATATTATTAATATTATTATATGATTTTTGCCTGTTCTCAGTGAGCCAGCGTGAGGTTCCTCCCACTTTGTTTTTTTATTTTGCCCTACATCTGGACACAGCTGCTGGCCAAGTGTCCTGTGGTCCCTACTTCCTGACTCCTAGCTCCTTAAAGGGGACTTGAGGACTCCTTCCTGTGGTCCGCGTCCCCCCGCGTTGCTTTGTCTCCTCTCCTCGGTCCTCTCGTTGAACGTAATTGCTCTGGAGTTACATCATTGCTTTGGGTGGTGCCCTTTGTTTCGAGTGTGTGTGTGTGTGTGTGTGTGTGTGTGTGTGTGTGTGTTTTAGCTTTTTCTGCCCTATTTCAGTCAGATTTTCATGAGATCACCTCCGACAGCTCGAGCTTCTCTTCTACTTTCTGACGTTCACCCGGCGCTCTACGCTCTCTGAATGTGTGAGCCCGGTGTGTGAACCTGTTGTCCTTCCTCACAGCGCCGCTCTCATGAAGCTCCTTTCTTCCTGCTTCCGTCTCCCAACTGGTTTCACTGGTCGGACCATCGGGTCCAGCACCGGCTCCATTGTCCCGGTGAGCGACGGCACAAAGCGTGACGTCCAGTAGGACTTCTGACTGCACGCTCACGCTCACAGCCTCTACATGTCGGGCTGCAGTATCACATGACATGAATTAAGTTTATCTCTTGGACTTGTGTGCAGAGTAACAGCTGCAGGTGTTCCTGATGTGTGGGAACGTGGTCCACATCCCAGAGGAAGAGGACTTCAAGATGTCCCAGTGTGAAGGAAAAGGTCACATACTAAGAGAGAGAGTGTGTGTGTGTGTGTGTGTGTGTGTGTGTGTGTGTGTGTGTGTGTGTGTGTGTGTCTGTCCACTATTACAAGCTAGTCGCCTGCTTCATTACATTTTAAGATCAACTTCAATGAAAAAATAATATATATATATATATATATATATATATATAAAAATAAATATGTATATATAAAAATATATATATGTGTATATATATATAAATCAAAAGATATATACATATATATATAGTTTTATTTATATATATATATATATATATATATATATATATATATATATATATATATATATATATTTATTTATTTCTATATGTGTGTGTGACCCCTACACAGGTTGCCAGTAAAGTGTGTGTTTTGTGTGCGTGGCTCAGCTCAGGTATGCAGCCCAGCAGGTTGGTCTGTGTCCAACAGTAAAGGGTGGAGAGAGGAGGTGAACATGTGGAGTTCCTCCTCCTCCTCCTCCTCCTCCTCCTGAGTCACTGGCCAATCCCTTTTTCTAAAGATTTCACAAGCTCTGTTGCCAGCCTGCCCCCTAAAGGACGAGCACACGCAGAGAAAAGTGTCTCCATGTTCAGGAAGAAGTCAGTTCAGCTTCAACATGTGGAATAAATACAACATTTGAGTTCATTTACATTTTTTTAAAGCTAAGCACGGCGAGGGGCAAAGCTTGAATATTAACATGTGAGCATAATTATTATGCGCGTTCCTATTCGCAGACACACATTTTTTGAATAGATGGCGAGAAATCCCACAGCAGAAGTTGCTAATTTAACCTCCTACATTGCAAAGTATCCGCCAAAAATACGGGAGACGGACATTTCAAAAGGAGTCCGACAATAACGAGACTTTAATAACACGTGGACATTAATAAACGTGGCCTGAAGCCCTGAAGGGGGTTTCCAGCCCTCGTCTCTGTGAACGGGGACGACCGCTCTGCGGGAAAAGGACCCACTGGGCCCTGAACCTCACGCCAGACTCGTCTAGATATACCAAAAGCATCTGCAGCCATCTGCATCTAATAATGGCTGCGATGCCTTCAGGGCCCCGGAGAGCCCAGTCTCCTCCCGTCTCCTCTGTGATGTGGTTTAATCTCCGGCTGCAGAACACTGGACCAGTTCATTATTATTACCCTGGCCGGCTCTTTACGTCGTAGTTCACTCGTCTCTTTAAGTCGTAGTTCACTCGTCTCTTTAAGTCGTAGTTCACTTGTCTCTTTAAGTCGTAGTTCACTCGTCTCTTTAAGTCGTAGTTCACTCGTCTCTTTAAGTCGTAGTTCACTCGTCTCTTTAAGTCGTAGTTCACTTGTCTCTTTAAGTCGTAGTTCACTCGTCTCTTTAAGTCGTAGTTCACTCGTCTCTTTAAGTCGTAGTTTACTCGTCTCTTTAAGTCGTAGTTCACTCGTCTCTTTAAGTCGTAGTTCACTCGTCTCTACGTCGTAGTTCACTTCTCTCTTTAAGTCGTAGTTTACTGGTCTCTTTAAGTCGTAGTTCACTCGTCTCTTTAAGTCGTAGTTCACTCGTCTCTTTAAGTCGTATTTCACTTGTCTCTTTAAGTCGTAGTTTACTCGTCTCTTTAAGTCGTAGTTCACTCGTCTCTTTAAGTCGTAGTTCACTTGTCTCTTTAAGTCGTAGTTCACTCGTCTCTTTAAGTCGTAGTTCACTCGTCTCTTTAAGTCGTAGTTCACTCGTCTCTTTAAGTCGTAGTTCACTCGTCTCTTTAAGTCGTAAACTAGTCTCTTTAAGTCGTAGTTCACTCGTCTCTTTAAGTCGTAGTTCACTCGTCTCTTTAAGTCGTAGTTCACTCGTCTCTTTACGTCGTAGTTTACTCGTCTCTTTAAGTCGTAGTTTACTCGTCTCTTTAAGTTGTAGTTTACTCGTCTCTTTAAGTCGTAGTTCACTCGTCTCTACGTCGTAGTTCACTTGTCTCTTTACGTCGTAGTTTACTCGTCTCTTTAAGTCGTAGTTCACTCGTCTCTTTAAGTCGTAGTTCACTCGTCTCTTTAAGTCGTAGTTCACTTGTCTCTTTACGTCGTAGTTTACTCGTCTCTTTAAGTCGTAGTTCACTTGTCTCTTTACGTCGTAGTTCACTCGTCTCTTTACGTCGTAGTTCACTCGTCTCTACGTCGTAGTTCACTTCTCTCTTTAAGTCGTAGTTCACTCGTCTCTTTACGTCGTAGTTCTCACTGCTTCTCCCCTCCATGTTCGACATCATGAGTGGCCTCAGAGATCGCTATTGACTGTTAGCTGTGTTTGCTAACGGGCTCACTGTGACGTAACGAGTGCTGCCGTGGCAACGCTTCACAGCCCCGTGGCCAGTAGGACCAGTTAAAACATGGCCTCCTCTTCTTGTTGGAGGTGGAGAACATTGTATTCTCCGTATATTGAGTTGCACGTAACTGTGTCGATACTTTAAATCACTCTCCGACCTTCTCTTTCTGACAGAGAGCAGATTGCCTAATGTTTTACTTTTCATCAGCGCAGGACTAAATACTGATAATGGGTCAGGGACTAAGTAGGTTAAATACATCGTTGTGGTTCCTCCTCCGGTTCTGCCCCTATAGAAGTCAGTGAGAAAATGACTCTTCTTCTCCTCACTTCATTTATTACTTCACTAACATTATAAACACGAGTTCACGGTCTAAATCTCTGATTTCATGAATTCTCGTCACGTAGGCCGTGCAGCAGGGTCCGCTTTAGGGCGGGGCTTACTGTGACTGACAGGCCGCTGCGTTCACTCCCTTCCGTTCATTGGTTGCAACAACAAAACGACATGGCGACGGCGAAATACCAAGTACACTTCTTACATTTACAGTCAATGATGTTTGCATGGAAGCCCCCCCCCCCCCCCTTTTCTTTAGCGGCTCAACAGTAAAACTTTCCTTTTTTAGTTTTGGTCCCAAACTTCCTCTCACACGCTGGTGGAAGACGAGACCGAAGCTGACTTATGTAGACAAATGTATAAGATATGCACTCTCCA
>CM070098.1:21208815-21213815 GCA_036178185.1 Liparis tanakae
CGGAGGACACGTGCTTCAGCGCCTACTCCAGCCGCTCGGACAGCCGGTGCGGCTCGCCGCCGCGCGGCTGGTCGGAGGAGACGGACGCCCGCGGCCTCACGCTGTACGTCAGCGGCCACACCAACGAGAAGGTACCGGGCGGGCGGGCGGGCCGCCGCCGCACCGGGGCGCTCGGGGCTTCTTTGGCGCTGACTTCCTCCCGACGCACGCGGCTCCCTCATCTCCTCCTCCAATCAAATAAAACGAGGAGAAGACGACGTCATCGAGAAACGACCAACTGGAACCGCTTTAATGAATCTACCATAGAGATGACATCACTTCCAATATACATTGGTTTTTGGGGGGGTTTCATTGTATCTCTTTTTTAGTCTTTTATGCTCTAAATATGTTAAACTGAAATGAGCATCACCTAAAAATCTGCACACGCAACGTGAATTATCTGTAAATGTCTAATTGATGCCTACTTTAAAAAAAAAAAAAAAAGAAAATTCCTCATGATGGGGAAAAACTTTAAATCCCTCATGCGGATGAAAAGAAAATTCAAAAATGAGTTTTTATTAGAAAGATTTAAAGATATTTGACATCATTTAGCTGACAGGGAGCAGCTCAGGGTTCAGTGTCTGGCTCAAGGACACGGGGCGAGGATTCAACCGCCGACCCCCAGACGGACCTGCCGCTGACGAGCGTTAACCGCGTTGTTGTTGTGTAGTTGTGTAGTCGTGTAGTTGTGGGACACGTATGTGGGGCTGGCACTAACGCGTCCTGTCCGTGTGTCCGCCCCCAGTGGTTGAAACACGCCGATGAGCAAGGCAGGCCGTACTACTACAGTGCGGACGGCTCCAGGTCAGAGTGGGAGCTGCCCAAGGTAAGACGATGACGTCATCGCTCACCCACCCGGCTGCTTCAGAGGGGGAGAGGGGGAGAGAAAGATTCCTCTTCAAGTTACTTAATTCTGCCCGGCAACCAACCGCAAAAAAATAGACAACGGGAATTTTGTTTTTTTAAGTATAAAAATACGACGGATTGTGATTGCTTGTTTGTCATTTTGCTTGATACGTTATTTCTGTTAATTAGTTCTCAAAGTTGTTGAAAATCAACATAATTAAGTTTTTAATTGGATAAAATAGTTTTACATCCAACATTAAATATAGCTTGTTTCCTTCGTACATCAGTTTCCTCCTCGATGTGCGTCTGTGCAGCCAGAGATCACGTGTTTCTGATAAGTTACAAGTCACATGAATGCATCACAGCAGACACTAGGACACTTGAACGCGTCACGGAGCTTCTTACCGCCGTGTGACTCCTCACTTCCGGCTTCGAGACGCGTGAATCATAAATTCTGGGCCGTCTCTTCAGTGGCAGAGTTTTAAAGGTGAATGACCTGTCTCCCCAGTACGACAGCCCCCCCTCACAGCCGCCGGCAGACGCTCTGAAGAGCTTCAGCCTGGACAGGAAACAGGTGGAGCCCATCGTGCTCACCAAGTGGAGGCACAGCGCCCACGTGCAGGACGCCAACGACAAGGTCTGATTGGCCGAAGCCGAAGCGAGACGCGTCCGACCTGTACTGTGTGTGTGTGTGTGTGTGTGTGTGTGTGTGTGTGTGTGTGTGTGTGTGTGTGTGTGTGTGTGTGTGTGTGTGTGTGTGTGTGTGTGTGTGTGTGTGTGTGTGTGTGTGTGTGTGTGTGTGTGTGTGTGTGTGTGTGTGTTGCGTTCACCGTCGAGTCCTCGGTTTCAGTTGTAGGTTTGTTGTTGCTTTGCAGCGGCGGCGTTTCCGCGCAGGCTCGGCCCGCCAGCACCCGTACAAACAGCAAGTCAGTAGCCCCGCCCCCCTCCGTCGGATCCACCAATCGAGAGGCTCGCGCACCCTCAGAGCGGACAGAATCGTCTCGCATGATAATCGATCGCACGGATGATCACACACACACACACACACACACACACACACACACACACACACACACACACACACACACACACACACACACACACACACACACACACTTCATGTCAACCAATCACAAACTCAATGATGATGCACGAGTGATTTACCCAAAATAAACGCAGGAGAGAAAGTATATAATAAAATAGCTGCTCCTCCTTTTCTTCCTCCTCCTCCTCCTACTCCTCCTACTCCTCCTCCTCCTCATAAATAATTAATCACGCGCCCCGAGCCTCCTGGACTCCAGGTACTCGACACACTTGTAATCTCAGCGCTAATCGCCACCGCACTCCTCGAACTGTCTGCGTGTTCTTCACCTCCATCATCTTCTCGTCGTTAACCTGTGTGTGTGTGTGTGTCTGTGTGTGTGTGTGTTGTTCTCACCCTCTCATCCCTGTCTCCTCACCAGGACGCCCCCCTGAGCCCAAAGCCCTCGACCCCCGACTCTGACTCCTGCCCTCCGTCTCCCAAGTCCCCCGCCTCTGTTAGTACCCCCCCCCCCCCAGCAGGCTCCGCCCCTGAAGGGGTTGACCTTTTGGTGCCGTGGTTGTGGGAGGAGCTTCTACACGGGCAGAGAACATCTAGAGATGAGTAGAGAGGACTTTTGTCGTCTCACGCATTCGGCGTTGATACAAAAGATGTTTAAATAAATCATCAACAACAACAACAATGACAACAACAACAGGAAGTCGTCTCTGAGTCGTGTAGAAGCCGTCTGGTGATGATGATAAATTAACCGCCTGGTTCCCCTGACGACCCCGTGGGGTCAAAACGAGATCTGCTCCAGGATCATCTCCTTAGAATCTGATCCGACGTTCCTCTGCACGTTCTGGAGCTCAGGCTCCCCTTTCTCGCTGTGTGTGTGTGTGTGTGTGTGTGTGTGTGTGTGTGTGTGTGTGTGTGTGTGTGTGTGTGTGTGTGTGTGTTCGGTGGTGGAGTGACTCTCTCGCTCTTTTTTCTTTCTATCCTCCTGCTGTGGTTCTGTGGTTGCTATGGTGGAGTTGATTCGGTGTGTGTGTGTGTGTGTGTCTGTGTGTGTGTGTGTGTGTGTGTGTGTGTGTGTTAACCCTTTCATCTTCCGAGTGTGTGCTAACGTTCTGCTCTTCACCCTCCAGCCGTCTGAGAAGTGCGGCCTGCTGAACGTGACCAAGATCACCGAGCACGGCAAGAAAGTACGGTGAGTGGAGCCGACCTCCACCGGGCTAGACCTTGACCTTTAATAACCCCACGTTGACCTTTAGTGACCCCACGCTGACCTTTAGTAACCTCACGCTGACCTTTAGTAACCTCACATTGACCTTTAGAAACCCCACGTTGACCTTTAGTAACCCCACGTTGACCTTTAGAAACCTAGACATTGACCTTTAATAACCCCACGTTGACCTTTAGAAACCCCACGCTGACCTTTAGAAACCCCACGCTGACCTTTAGTAACCTCACATTGACCTTTAGAAACCCCACGTTGACCTTTAGTGACCTAGACGTTGAACTTTAGTAACCCCTTTAGTAACTTCACGTAGACCTTTAGTAACCTCACGTTGACCTTTAGAAACCTCACGTTGACCTTTAGTAACCCCACGTTGTCCTTTAGTAACCTGGATGTTGACCTTTAGTAACCTGGACGTTGACCTTTAGTAACCTAGACGTTGACCTTTAGTAACCTGGATGTTGACCTTTAGTAACCTGGACGTTGACCTTTAGTAACCTAGACGTTGACCTTTAGTAACCTGGACGTTGACCTTAAGTAACCTAGACGTTGACCTTAAGTAACCCCACGTTGACCTTAAGTAACCTGGACGTTGACCTTTAGTAACCCCACGTTGACCTTTAGTAACCTGGACGTTGAACTTTAGTAACCTGGACGTTGACCTTTAGTAACCTAGACGTTGACCTTAAGTAACCTGGACGTTGACCTTTAGTAACCTGGACGTTGACCTTTAGTAACCTGGACGTTGACCTTTAGTAACCTAGACGTTGACCTTAAGTAACCTGGACGTTGACCTTTAGTAACCTGGACGTTGACCTTTAGTAACCTAGACGTTGACCTTAAGTAACCTGGACGTTGACCTTTAGTAACCCCACGTTGACCTTAAGTAACCTGGATGTTGACCTTTAGTAACCTGGACGTTGACCTTTAGTAACCTGGACGTTGACCTTTAGTAACCTGGACGTTGACCTTTAGTAACCTGGACGTTGACCTTTAGTAACCTGGACGTTGACCTTTAGTAACCTGGACGTTGACCTTTAGTAACCTAGACGTTGACCTTAAGTAACCTGGACGTTGACCTTTAGTAACCTGGACGTTGATCTTTAGTAACCTGGACGTTGACCTTTAGTAACCTAGACGTTGACCTTTAGTAACCTGGACGTTGACCTTTAGTAACCTGGATGTTGACCTTTAGTAACCCCACGTTGACCTTAAGTAACCTGGATGTTGACCTTTAGTAACCTGGACGTTGACCTTTAGTAACCTGGACGTTGACCTTTAGTGACCCCATGTTGACCTTTAGAAACCTCATGTTGACCTTTAGTGACCTATAGGATCCAGTGTGTTTGACTGCCTCTGACCCGCTGCAGGAAGAACTGGACGTCCTCCTGGACGGTGCTGCAGGGCGCCACGCTGCTATTCGCCAAAGGCCAAGGAGGCGGGACCAGCTGGGTGAGTGACGGCCTCTGACCCCGTGACGGTCAGGTCACTGGACGGTGTGAATTAAATCTCCTGGATGTTTCCTTTTTCTCCTCTCTCCATCCCCCCCCCTCTATACTCCCCTCTCTCTCTCTCTCTCGTGTCCAGTTCGGGGGCGGTCAGTCTAAACCAGAGTTCACGGTGGACCTGCGGGGCGGCTCCGTGGAATGGGCCTCCAAGGACAAGTCCAGCAAGAAGCATGTGATAGAGGTACGGTAGGGGGGGGGGGGGTGGGGGGGGACACTAAATATAAAAGATGCTTCTTCTTCTTCTTCTTCTTAATGAACTCTATAAACATTTATTTTTACACGATGAACTAAGAGATCTACAGAGAACGAGAAATAAATGATGATCAATTATTGATTATTGGTTGTG
>CM070098.1:21221315-21371315 GCA_036178185.1 Liparis tanakae
ATGCTCCTCCATGTTTCTGTATTTAGGGGGAAACAATTAACATTTCTGAAGAAATGAAGAAACAGATCGGTGGGCGAGTCGGACCTGAGACACAATTTCTGCATTTTCAGGCCGGACTCGGCTCCCAGGCGACCGGGCCATGGAGAATCTCCCTGAACGTCTCCTTGAACGTCTCCCTGAACGTCTTCCTGTACGTCTCCCTGAACGTCTCCCTGAACGTCTCCCAGAACGTCTCCCCTAGTTACGTCTCCCCTAGTTACGTCTCGCCTAGTTTTGTCTCCCTGAACGTCTCCCTGAACGTCTTCCTGTACGTCTCTCTGAACGTCTCCCTGAACGTCTCTCTGAACGTCTCCCTGAACGTCTCTCTGAACGTCTCCCTGAACGTCTTCCTGAACGTCTCCCTGAACGTCTCCCTGAACGTCTCTCTGAACGTCTCCCTGAACGTCTCCCTGAACGTCTCCCTGAACGTCTCCCTGAACGTCTCCTTGAACGTCTTCCTGTACGTCTCCCTGAACGTCTCCCTGAACGTCTCCTTGAACGTCTCCTTGAACGTCTTCCTGTACGTCTCCCTGAACGTCTCCCTGAACGTCTCCCTGAACGTCTCCTTGAACGTCTACCTGAACGTCTCCCTGAACGTCTTCCTGTACGTCTCCCTGAACGTCTCCTTGAACTTCTTCCTGAACGTCTCCCAGAACGTCTCCCCTAGTTACATCTCCCCTAGTTACGTCTCCCCTAGTTACGTCTCCCCTAGTTTTGTCTCCCTGAACGTCTCCCTGAACGTCTCCCTGAAAGTCTCCCTGAACGTCTCCCTGAATGCACCGCTTTTAGCCTTTTAAAGCTTTGCACCATTGTGTCAGGGGCCACCTGGTGGACAGGTGAGGCAGTGCAGAGTCACTCAAACACGTCTTGGATAAGATAGGATTCACAATGCCGAGAATACACACACACACACACACACATACATGTCTATTTATATATACGTACTGTGTACCTTGAGCTGCATGAAAGTGCATGCTGAGAAAGATGGACGTGAAGCAGGGAGAACAAAGTAAAAGTGTACATATATATGTATACATATATATGTATATATTATATATACATATATATATACTTATATATGTATATATAATATATATATATATATATACAGATACATATTATATATATACATATATATGTATATGTATATACATATATATGTAAATATATATACATATATATTATATATATGTATATATATACATATATATTATATTGGGGGTATAGTCTAGTAGAACATGGGTTCTATCAATGGATGATTATGGGGGTATAGTCTAGTAGAACATGGGTTCTATCAATGGATGATTATGGGGGTATAGTCTAGTAGAACATGGTTCTACCAATGGATGATTATGGGGGTATAGTCCAGTAGAACATGGTTCTACCAATGGATGATTATGGGGGTATAGTCTAGTAGAACATGGTTCTACCAATGGATGATTATGGGGGTATAGTGTAGTAGAACATGGTTCTACCAATGGATGATTATGGGGGTATAGTCTAGTAGAACATGGTTCTACCAATGGATGATTATGGGGGTATAGTGTAGTAGAACATGGTTCTACTATTGGATGATTATGGGGGTATAGTCTAGTAGAACATGGGATTTACAATGGATGATTATGGGGGTATAGTCCAGTAGAACATGGTTCTACCAATGGATGATTATGGGGGTATAGTCTAGTAGAACATGGTTCTACCAATGGATGATTATGGGGGTATAGTCTAGTAGAACATGGTTCTACCATTGGATGATTATGGGGGTATAGTCTAGTAGAACATGGGATTTACAATGGATGATTATGGGGGTATAGTCCAGTAGAACATGGTTCTACCAATGGATGATTATGGGGGTATAGTCCAGTAGAACATGGTTCTACCAATGGATGATTATGGGGGTATAGTCTAGTAGAACATGGTTCTACCAATGGATGATTATGGGGGTATAGTCTAGTAGAACATGGTTCTACCAATGGATGATTATGGGGGTATAGTCTAGTAGAACATGGTTCTACCATTGGATGATTATGGGGGTATAGTCTAGTAGAACATGGGATTTACAATGGATGATTATGGGGGTATAGTCCAGTAGAACATGGTTCTACCAATGGATGATTATGGGGGTATAGTCCAGTAGAACATGGTTCTACCAATGGATGATTATGGGGGTATAGTCTAGTAGAACATGGTTCTACCAATGGATGATTATGGGGGTATAGTCCAGTAGAACATGGTTCTACCAATGGATGATTATGGGGGTATAGTCCAGTAGAACATGGTTCTATCAATTGATGATTATGGGGGTATAGTCCAGTAGAACATGGTTCTACCAATGGATGATTATGGGGGTATAGTCCAGTAGAACATGGTTCTACCAATGGATGATTATGGGGGTATAGTCCAGTAGAACATGGTTCTACCAATGGATGAGCCATGAAGCCCATTCCTTCTTCTCAGGCGTTACTTTGTGTGTCCTGCAGGATCAGCCGCCGAAGGTCGAGGGGAAGGTCACGCGATTAGAGTCGGCCGAGGTCACCTCCCTCCAGACCCCTCTGCCCGAGAGGCGAGGGCTCAGTCAACCGCTGGCCTTTTTTATTTTAGAGTTATTGTTGTCTGTAATAACCTGACTGTCGGCCGGCACACGTCCAGCAGTTCCAGAGGGTCATCCTGTGCCCGCCAGGTTCCATCTGACTGCATCCGGTACCTGCACATCACCATGGCAACGCGGTTTATTAAGTTCATCGACACCAGAAATATCCTTTGAGAAATATGAAAAACAAGTTCATTCATAGTTTAATAGCCAAATATTGGCAATCAGATCATGCATTCACCATTTTTGGGTTATGCATTGATTTTTTTTTGCCATCAGGAGAGAAAATTAATCTCTATAATTTTCTTCTTTTGGACGTTAAAAGACATAATAACTCTTTTATCGTTGTGCCGATACAAAAAAAAGTTGACCATTATCGGTTGAAGTATCTCCGTAAAGCGATGAATGATATCATATATTTATATAACGCTTTTATGTCGGCGCTCCATCTGTCAAGTGAGGGTTGAGGATCCGACTCTTTTCTTTATTTCCAGGCATTAAAATCCGGTTTTCAAGAGTCTATTTTCTTCTTGCCGTCATTAATTCTCGGAGAAGTTGATTAAAACCCAGACGGCGGAGGTAATTTCTCGAGTCGTTAAAGAGCGTGGGTGTTTTTCTCTTCATCAGCCCCTGATTAATTTGACATATTCTTAGATTCCATCTCTCCGGAAGGACGCGTTAACTCTTTCACCGCCGGCCGGGAACTGGAGTCCTTTAGAGCACAGGTGTCAAACACAAGGCCCGCGGGCCGAATGTGGCCCGCCGCGTCATTTCATGTGGCCCCCGACGGCTTGAAAGACACACGATCACCTTTTCTTAAAGAAATGTATGACAACACATTTTCAGATTGAATGGATTTTTTCTTGTACACTATTTCTACACTCAAATGAACAATAATTAAATGACGAGAGAGTTATTTAACAATAAGTTGGGGAGTAGTTTATACGTTTATATACTTCTGTTACACCGGCCCTTTAAGAGGCGGCCATGATGCAGATGTGGCCCACGGGGGGAAATTAGTTTGACACCCCTGATTTAGAGTCACGTTGTTTTGTATTTTCATTTGAAGGTTTTTTTGGGTCCCGGATGAATTCTACATCTATTTTATCATAGCAGATGATTCTTAAAATAATTGTACAGTAACACACCTGTGACCCAGTTTGACTGTTCCGGTCAGTTTATCATCACGATAAGTGTGTGTATGGGTAAGTGTGTGTATGTGTGTCTGTACGTGTGTAAATGTGTGTTTGTGTATAAGTGTATGTGTGTGTGTACGTATGTGTGTGTTAGTGTGTGTGTGTGTGTTTTCCCCAGTTATGTGTGAGTAAAGTTCCTGAAGTGTGAATTTGATAATTCGACTCTGTAAAACTAAATGATGCAAATAAACATCATCCTGGTGTCTCTCAGTTCTCTCTCTCTCTCTCTCTCTCTCTCTCTCCCTCTCCCACCCCTCTATGTCTCTCTCTTTCGGCCAAACTAAAGCTTCATATTTATTCTTCTGGAAGACAAGACGAGCCGAGAGAGAAAGAACAGAAACAAGTGGAAGAGTCCGACCACCAGTCCACGTCCTCCACGGCACCCAGTGCATCATGGGAAATAACCCCAACAGCACACGGCTCTTCAGAGTGCTCACGAGTTCCTTAAAGAACCATGTCCTTAAATAGTTCCTCAAATAAACTAATAAGGGGTCTCAAAGAACTTTCAAAACATGGTTATTGAAGGCACCATATATGGTTCCACAAAGAACCTTTCAAACCAGGGTTCTTTAGAGAAGAATGTCTTTAAATAGTTCTTCAGGGAACCTATAAAGGTGTCTCATTTAAGAACCATTATGTGTGTGTGGGACAGCTGGTATATGTGTGTGTGTGTGTGTGTGTGTGTGTGTGTGAGAGAAGATGTAGTGTTATTCCGACATGAACTTTACTTGTCGCCGTGACGACGGCTGGCAGAACCTCCTGTAATTGGTCCAAAAGGTCAACAAAATAAAAAAAAGGTTTTCCACACCAGAAACATCCCCGTGTGGCTCAGTCTGATCCACCTGTGTGTGTGTGTGTGTGTGTGTGTGTGTGTGTGTGTGTGTGTGTGTGTGTGTGTGTGTGTGTGTGTGTGTGTGTGTGTGTGTGTGTGTGTGTGTGTGTGTGTGTGTGTGTGTGTGTGTGGTGTTATTAAACCTCCCTGGTATCTCCTCCGGTGAGTTTTCACCTCTCGGTTCTCAGTTTGTTTTGAAGTCTGATTTAAACATTAAACAGACGGCTGGTTCCTCTGCTTAGTCCACCGAGGTGTGTGTGTGTGTGTGTGTGTGTGTGTGTGTGTGTGTGTGTGTGTGTGTGAGTGTGTGAGAGTGTGAGACACTCATGTTGTGTGTGTGACGCTCATGTTGTGTGTGTGTGACGCTCATGTTGTGTGTGTGTGACGCTCATGTTGTGTGTGTTTGTGTGTGTGAGAGATGCTCATGGTGTGTGTGTGTGAGAGTGTGAGACGCTCATGTTGTGTGTGTGTGACGCTCATGTTGTGTGTGTTTGTATGTGTGTGAGAGATGCTCATGGTGTGTGTGTGTGTGTGTGTGAGAGTGTGAGACGCTCATGTTGTGTGTGTGTGACGCTCATGTTGTGTGTGTTTGTATGTGTGTGAGAGATGCTCATGGTGTGTGTGTGTGTGTGTGTGTGTGTGAGAGTGTGAGACGCTCATGTTGTGTGTGTGATGCTCATGTTGTGTGTGTTTGTGTGTGTGTGTGAGAGATGCTCATGGTATGTGTGTGTGTGTTTGTGAGACGCTCATGGTGTGTGTGTGTGTGTGTGTGTGTGTGAGAGATGCTCATGGTGTGTGTGTGTGTGTTTGTGAGACGCTCATGGTGTGTGTGTATGTGTGTGTGTGAGAGACGCTCATGGTGTGTGTGTGTGTGTGTGTGTTTGTGAGACGCTCATGGTGTGTGTGTGTGTGTTTGTGAGACGCTCATGGTGTGTGTGTGTGTGTGTGTGTGTGTGAGAGACGCTCATGTTGTGTGTGTGATGCTCATGTTGTGTGTGTTTGTGTGTGTGTGTGAGAGATGCTCATGGTGTGTGTGTGTGTGTGTGTGTGTTTGTGAGACGCATCTTAAAACATTTTACTTTCAAAAATCCTTTTTTTATTTCTGACTTAATTGCTCATTTCTTTATCGTTATTGTATTTTTTTTATTGTATTTTTTCTCGCCGTAAAGCATTTCTTTACATTGTTAAGACGGCAGAACAAATAATCGTTGTTATTATTATAATTATAATTATTTGCCGGGCGATCCGTCGGCGTGGAGCAATGCATGAATTAGACTCGTTCACATGAGTTTTTATCTGATGACGATACATAAATTGAGCGTTGAGGCCTGGAGGGATTCTGGGAAATCATTTGTTTCTTTTCTTTCTCTGCTTTAGTTAAAAGTTGGTAAAACAATTAAATACGACTTTAAATTGCTTTGACAGGAGAACGTGTTCTTGCGTTGGATTGACGGATGCATGTTGCAGAAATGTGGATTCAAACTTTGTCCCCTAAACATTAAAGATTAGTTTTAATCCCTGAAAAATAAACAGAAGATGATGTCAGAGGTTTTCGGTCTGTAACCAGAAAAAAATGCCAAAAATATATCCCCAAAATATAGCAATAATATGCAAAGATTATGCCAATAATATGCCAAAAATATACCAATAATATCCCGATAATATGCCAATAATATGCTAAAAATATACCAATAATATGCTCAAGATATACCAATAATACGCCAATAATACGCCAATAAAAAGCTAAAAATACACCAATAATTTTCCAATATTATGCCAAAAACATGCCAATTATATGGTGAAGATATAGCAATAATATATCAATAGTATGACATTAATATTCCAATAATATGCTAAAAATATGCCAATAATATACCAATATTATGCTAAGTATATTCCAATAATATGCTAAAGATATACCAATAATATGCCAAAAATATGTAAATAAAATGCCAAAGAAAAAGCCAATAATATGCCAATGATATGCTATGAGGATATTTCAAAGAAATGCCCAAAATATGCCAAAAGCCCTTTTTTTGTTGTTTTCTAAAAGCATTGTCAGACACGTCTGAAGCTGTGATCTTGTGGTCCGGTGGTGTTGTTGTGTGAAGAGGAGTCAACTCTTCCTCCCGTCTCTGTGCTGGATAACAACGGTGTCGATAAAGTTTGGATAGTTTGACGGCGGTTCAGAAGCCCGTGAAGTATTTACTGATTCACTAGTTTTCTCTTCTGGTTTACAAACCGCTGCTGATGCTCCTCTGAGTTTCATCTGAAAGAGAGAGAGGCGGAATTTAGAGAGAAACATTGTTTATGTTGTTTACTTTGTTTACGTTGTTTACTTTGTTTATGTTGTTTACTTTGTTTAAGTTGCTTACTTTTAATCAACATATGTTCTTGTGTTCATGTAAATAGTCCTGAGGAGCAGAGTCAACGTTATATTCCCATGTTTATATATATATATATATATATATATATATATATATATATATATATATATATATATATATATATATAGTCCAACAGATGGTGGAACAAGTTCTCCATCCCTCCATTATTTTTTTCAGTTTGCCCTTTTCTCTTCCCTTCTGCATTTTCTCTCTCACCCCCTCCCTCTCTCCCTCTCTCCCTCTCCCTCTCTCCCTCTCTCTCTCTCTCTCTCTCTCTCTCTCTCTCAACCTGTTAAACCCTCACACTTAATACAAGCTCATGCTGTGTCGTCAAACTTAGAAGAAAACTCACGCACGCACACACACACACACACACACGCACACGACCCCCCCCCCCCCAGATTATACGGTGTTCTGGGGGCTGATGTTTCCTGCTGCGCTGTAATGTGACGGCAGAGTGCAGCGTCCTCTACGGGTAGGCAGGGGAAGGAAGGAGGAGACGAGGGGGCAGGAGACGAGTGGGGAGGAGACGAGGTGTTCAGGTAGCAGTGGAGCTCCTCGGTTCTCCTTCCTCTGATCCTCTCTGGCTTCCTTCCTGCTGTGATCCTCTCCTTTGAGGCTCACTCTCCTCTCTCTCTCTCTCTCTCTCTCTCTCTCTCTCTCTCTCTCTCTTTCCTCTCTTACCTGGATCGTTGCCCTCCTGCTGCTATATGTATATATATATATATATATATACAGTATATGCTGCTCAAGGTGTTTATAGTTGTTTTCAACTCCTATTCCTACTGCCAGTATTTAACATTTTCAGTATTTTATATTATATATATATATGTATTACCCTCTATGAATCCAGTGTATTTAAAGGGGCTAGAATTGATATATATATATATATATATATATATATATATATAAAATATTCTATATATATAGAAAAATAAAAATATATACTTTTTTATTTTCTGTATTATTTGTCTTTATTTTATGTACATTTTAATATTTATTTGATTATAATAATTTAGGATAGGAATAAATAAGCATTTTTTCGCATCTCCCTATACCTTTTCAGTATTTCTGTTTTGTATCTTATATATAATAATATTGTATTATATTGCAATGATTGTCTGAATAAAACACACAACAACAACAACAACACCTTGAGGGGCCTCCATAAGGAGGAGCATCTTTAGAGCTCTCTGTTCTGCGCTGTATGGAGGGTAAGTATCTGACCGTTATTAATGGTTTCACATTGAATACTTTTTTAATAACAATAAAGTTTCCCCGTCACGCGGGCGTGAACCTAGAATAATTGGACTCTCATTATTTCTCATGAGAGTCCTTGTTCCCGGTGATGTAATTAATTAAAGTGTGCACTGGATACCTGTGGCGACCATGTTTATGTCTCGTGGGCCGTGTACATTTTTAAATGTTTTTAATAACGGAGATGCATAATGGACATTTTTCCTAAATCATTTTTCTCCAATGTCGGCTCGAAAATGGAGGGATTTAATTCAGAATGAGTCCATAAGGCAGAGGACGCCCCCCGGGGGCAGAGAACCATTCCCCAGAGGTTTATTTCTTTACTGTCTGTGGCTCTTTATTTATATATATATATATATATATATATATATATATATATTTATATATGTATATATATATATACATATATATACATATATAGTTTTATATATATATATATATATATATATATATATATATATATATATATTTCAATAATTCTATCTGGATATAAATAGGATTTTTTTTTATTCTGCACCCTCATCCTGGAATATGTTGCAGAATAATAATAAGAAATGAAAGAACTGATATACCACTCACTGCTTGTAAATATAAAAAGAAAGAAATGGAGGCAGATTCCCCAAAATGTAAATGTTTATTAAATTAACTTGTTTAATGTTAAGTCACTTGTCTCTTAACGTTTAGTTTGAACTTGAAAAAAGTTTTAAAACCGGAAGGAAAACTTAATAAAAGTTAAAAGTTCAAATAAAGAATACATGATACTTGTGACCTTTTAAAAGTAAATCAAAGCTTGTGAGAAACTCTCCCGGTGACGCTGCTCTATAGTAACATAAGTGAAATGACCATGAGCTCCATAAGTGGACGCCAGCTGTGAGATGACCTGTTATTACCTGTTATTACTCATTACTTCACGTCCAGAGGACTGGAAGGGAAGCCCTTGAATACGTCTCTAACGGGTTAAGTCTTAAGTCACTTAATTTCCCAGAATGCCTCTCTTCCTCTCAGCAAAGTGCTCTCCGGTGAGCGGCCCGTGTGTAGGAGGACGGAGCGATGGCGTTACAGTAATGAGCTTCCAGTGGAGGAGGAGAGAGATGGAGAAAGAAGGAAAGACAGAAGGAAAGAAAGTAGGAAAGAAAGAAGGAAAGACAGAAGGAAAGAAAGTAGGAAAGAAGGAAGGAAAGAAAGAAGGAAAGAAAGTAGGAAGGAAGGAAGGAAGGAAAGACAGAAGGAAAGAAAGTAGGAAAGAAAGTAGGAAAGAAAGAAGGAAAGACAGAAGGAAAGAAAGTAGGAAAGAAGGAAGGAAAGAAAGAAGGAAAGACAGAAGGAAAGAAAGTAGGAAAGAAGGAAGGAAAGAAAGAAGGAAAGACAGAAGGAAAGAAAGTAGGAAAGAAAGAAGGAAAGACAGAAGGAAAGAAAGTAGGAAGGAAGGAAGGAAAGACAGAAGGAAAGAAAGTAGGAAAGAAGGAAGGAAAGAAAGAAGGAAGGAAGGAAAGACAGAAGGAAAGAAAGTAGGAAAGAAAGAAGGAAAGACAGAAGGAAAGAAAGTAGGAAAGAAGGAAGGAAAGAAAGAAGGAAGGAAGGAAAGAAATAAGGAAAGACAGAAGGAAAGAAAGAAGGAAAGACAGAAGGAAAGAAGGAAGGAAAGAAAGAAGGAAGGAAGGAAAGAAATAAGGAAAGACAGAAGGAAAGAAAGTAGGAAAGAAGGAAGGAAAGAAAGAAGGAAAGAAAGAGGAAGAAGGAAGGAAAGAAAGAAGGAAAGAAAGAAGGAAAGAAGAAGGAAAGAAAGTAAGGAAGAAGGAAAGGAAGGAAAGACAGAAGGAAAGAAGGGAGGAAGGAAGGAAGGAAAGAGAGAAGGAAAGAAAGTAGGAAGGAAGAAGGAAAGACAGAAGGAAAGAAAGTAGGAAGGAAGGAAAGGAAAGACAGAAGGAAAGACAGAAGAAGAAGAAGGAAAAGAAGGAAGAAGAAAGAAGAGAAGGAAGGAAGGAAGAAAGACAGAAGGAAAGAAAGTAGGAAGAAGAAAGAAAGGAAGAAGAAGAAGGAAAGAAAGTAGGAAAGAAGGAAGGAAAGAAGAAGAGGAAAGAAGGAAAAAGAAAGGAAGGAAGGAAGAAAGAAGAAGGAAAGAAGAGAAGAAGGAAAAGAAGAAGAAGGAAAGAGGAAGAAGAAGGAAAAGAAGGAAGGAAAGAAAAGAAAGGAAGGAAGGAAAGACAGAAGGAAGGAAAGGAAGAAGAAGGGAAAGAAAGAAGGAAAGAAGGAAGGGAAAGAAAAGAAAGGGAAAGACAGAAGGAAAGAAAGTAGGAAAGAAGGAAGGAAAGAAAGAAGGAAGGAAAAGAAAGAAGGAAAGAAGAAGAAAGAAGAGAAGGAAGGAAGGAAGAAGAAGAAGAAGGAAGGAAAGACAGAAGGAAAGAAAGGGGGGAGGACTCTTCTTTCATCCAGTCGTCATCATTCTGTGGGATCTTTTTAATGGCGTCCAGGAGACCTGATGAAGTCTAATAGTCAATCTTTTCTTTTAGCTCTGGTTTTGGTCTCCACCGTCTCCTGAGAGGTCCTGCTCACCCCCCCCCCCCCCACAGGACATTTAATCCTATATCTTAATGACACTAATAATAATATTAATAATAATGATCATAATAATGATGATAATAATAATAAAACATATTATAATAATGATAATAATAATAATAATGATATAATAATACAAATAATAATACCAACTATGATAATAATACCCACTATAATAACAACAATACCAACTATAATAATTATAATAATATAATAATAATAATGGAGGTACTAATAATATTAATAATTATATTATTGTAATAATAATAACGATAATAATAATAAAAACAACAATAAAAATAATAATACCAACTATAGTAATAATAATAATAATTATGATGATAATAATAATAATAATAATGATGATAATAATAATAATAATAATGATGATAATAATACCCTTCTGTACGACAATTTTCCACGTCCGCCCTGGTTTGAATGACGCCGACTCCGAGTCCATTTACCCTCCGGTTTCCAAACTTACAAACTAGAGAAATGTCAAACTTTTGAAGGGACTTTTTATTTCCCTGAAAGTAAAAAAAAGAAAAGAAAATATTCAAAAAGAATCGTTTGTGAGTCGGTTGAGATTCACTCCCATGCAGACGACCTCTGACGTGACGGACCTGTTCCCCGGGCCCGTGAACCGGCTGCCCGCCGCCTAACGAGGCTGTAATCTGGTTATTTACACGCCCGGCGCTGTTGATGGACGGGTTTGATTATCCCCGCCGCGGCGCTCCGGTGAATTATGGAGACGCCGGCGGCCGATTGGCCCCGCGGCGTCGTTATTACTCACCCGCTGCCTTCGGAACCCGTTGCTTCCACAGCAGCGCGATTACATCTGTGAGCTCACGGATGATCCCTCATCTGTCCCAGGAATTAAACCGGCGAGCGCCGTGCCGAAGGTGGACCGGGCGAGACTCGGGGGAGTTTATCCGCTTCTCGGTGAACCGCTTCCTTTTCACCCAGAATAAACAAAAAAGAAACTGAAATAAGAGCGAGTCGAGCCGAGGATTCATGTTGGGGAGCCGCCGGTCGGCATCTGGGTTTATGAACAGGTATAGCTGAGCTCCATCTGCTGATACTAAGACATGCTGCAAGTTATTTGTTCAAGGCCGCCCCCGGAAGGAGTCCAACGCTTTATTCTGAAGGATGCAGGTGGAGATAAGCCCCGCCCCTTTAATCTGTATCCCTCGGATAGACCCTTGGTGGATGGTTTGTATTTCATGTGAATCAGACCATCTCGTCTCACCTGGCTTATCCACGCGAGGCAACTCATTGTAAAAGGATTAGATTCAAGGGGGGGGAGGAAGAGGAGGAAGAGGAGCAAGAAGAGCAAGAAGAGCAAGAAGAGCAATATAAAGTAGGAGGGGATAAAGCTTAGGGGGTCCGAGTCTGCAGGCGGTCTGTAGCTCTACTCACATCATGTCTGCTGCCTTTCCCATTTTATCCCTCAATCACTATACTGTGTGTGTGTGTGTGTGTGTGTGTGTGTGTGTGTGTGTGTGTGTGTGTGTGTGTGTGTGTGTGTGTGTGTGTGTGTGTGTGCGTGCACGAGCCAGCCATCTGCTTTCTGGCCACACCGCCTCACATCTCTGAGATGAGTTGACTTCATGAGATGAGAAGCAGGAGGAGGAAGAGGAGGATGAGAAGGAAGAGGAGGAGGACGACAGGGAGATTGAGGAAAGTAGACGAGAGAGGAAAGGAAACGAGGAGAGGAGCGGGGGGGCAATGCGGAGGAGGAGGAGAAGAGGAAGAACAAAGATGAGGAGCTAATAGTTTCTCAACTGCTTATTCAATGTAACCACCCGATGGCTTTTAAGGTGTGTGTGTGTGTGTGTGTGTGAGTGTGTGAGTGTGTATGTGTGTGTATGTGTGTGTGTGTGTGTGTGTGTGTGTGTGTCCCAAGAGGACTGTCTCTGCACCACCGCTCCGGTATGAATATGAATGTGTAGTCAGAAGAGCTTCAGTTCACCTTCAGCACGGTCAGGATCAAGTCAGGTCACGAGGTCATGAAGAGGACACACACACACACACACACACACACACACACACACACACACATGACTCAGATACATAGAACTGTAAGAAGTGAAGGTTTGTGGTAGATGAATATTAATTGTTATCAAAATGAATTGAAAAATAAAACTGCCGTTACCCGTTACCCTGCGGGGTCCCATCCACCGGATGCCGAAGCGTTGGAGAGAAACCATAACGGTCCGTCGCGGGACTCGAACCCACGATGTCGAGGAGTCTCAGCACGCGGATCAACAGGAGGACCGGACCCCGTCTTGACGCGGAGACGAGGCGGAGGTGTGTGTCTTCGTTCTTTTTGTATTAAACCGGCTGTGGTATCGAATCAAAGGGAAACATGATGAATGATTCTGTTTGTAATGCTTCCTTTGTTTGCCCCCCCCCCCCCCATTTGTCATTTCAGGTAAGATGACAGAAGTGTGTGGATGGGTGGCGTTGGCTGGAGGGTGAAAAGCTCATCCCCATCACTCAGGCCTCCACATTGATGGACTCCGGCACGATTGACGGCTGAGATTTCCGGCAACTTTCCTCTTTTCTTATCTTGTCTGACCCGAGGCTGAAACTGAATCTGCGTTAAAGACGTAAAGCTGTTATTCTGAGTAAAGACGCGTTATGCTTTTATGGAGATGGGAAAATGGACTCTTCCCAGAATAACATAATCTATTCAGAAATGTTGCATCTTGAGTTGTTAGGAAGTGCTTTTATATATATATATATATATATATATATATATATATATATATATATATATATATATATATATATATATATATATATATATAATATATATATATATATATATATATATATATATATGTATTGTCTATATAAAAGTTAGTAGGCACATATTTCTTTATATATGCATATATTTAAATATATGTATTTATATATATATATAAGTTTGGAGGTGCTTTTTAAAGTTATTTATATATATATATATATGTGTGTGTATGTATAGACCATATGGTGACCATCAGCAGGAGGTTCAGAGGACTCAGAGCTGGACTGAACACTGAAGGCCTTCAAACATGTGAGAGGTGAAGCCTCTGAAGTCTCTGAGTGTAGCACTTCAACATCAACACACAAACAACTACACACCGTGAGTGAGTCGCTACAGGCCTTTCACCACATCTCTATCAAAGTCTCTCAACCAGAGAGAGAGCAGGGGGGAAGTGGAGGGAGCTGTTGTTGAACACGAGAGGAAGATAATCTGCTCAAGGAGACTCTAAGTAATTACATCTTTAGCGCTTTATGGCTCTTGTGTATCTACCAGGAGTGGGGATCGAACCCACGAGGGCTGACGCCCACTGGGTCTTAAGCCCAGCACCTTAACCTCTCGGCTATCCTGGTGGAGAGTGTGACATCATTACTGATTTTTAAAGAAACAACAACATGAAGACACAGAGAGAGCGTTGAGACAGAGTTGAAGACTTTCACTGTTTGAATCTTCAGTTTCAAGTTCACCCCATTTTGTTATTTTCTGTAAAACATCTTCATGTTTCTCAAAATGTCAAACTATTCACTTCAAACACACTTTTTACAGAGAAAATAGAGAAAGTCTTTCAAAACCTGGATAAAGAAATGGATGTAAAGCTCCTCAACAAAGTAGAACATCTGACATCACACAAGTCTGATCAGGTTGACATTACTCCACTATATCTACTTCTTTATTCTACCAGGAGTGGGGTTCGAACCCATGAGGGCTCACACCCACTGGGTCTTAAGCCCAACGCCTTAACCTCTTGGCCATCCTGGTGTGAAATGTCTTATCATTAATGATTTTTATAGAAACAACAACATGAAGACGCAACAGAGAAAGTGTTGACACATAATTGTTGAGACAAAGACAAAGCATGTTGATTAAATTGAACAAAAAGCTATTACAAGTCAACATTTTTTATATATGAAGTGCAACTGAAGAGTGATTCATCTGTAAGAACTCCAACGTCACGAGCAGGACAGTTGCTCTGATTCTGTAGTCAGAGATCGTTGGTACTGCTTCCCTTTGATGACGCTCTCTGGTCTGCAGACACTTTACTGTGAAGCTGCTGCTGGTTCTACATTAAAGCTAGTGATGGGAATTATAGGTTTTTAGATATAATTCAACCAAAAAGTCGACACAACTTGTCGCCCGTCCCTTCACTCTGAAACCCCTGATTCCCTCCAGAATGATCATGATTATACCATATGGACACGATAGAAAAACGTCAACAAATATATCAAAATGACCTTGAAGGCGATGACCTCCCGCTTTTAAATGTGTACGATATACAGCCACATATGGAGGACTTAAAATGTGTTAAGTATAAATAAATAAATGTATTTATTTATTTATTCTTGTATTTATGTATTCCTGTATAGATTTATTTATTACTGTATTTATTTATTCATAAATGTATTCAAACATTTATTTATTTATTCCTGTATTTATTTATACATTTATTTAAGCTTTTTTATTCCTGTATTTATTTATTCATACATTTATTTAAGCATTTATTAATGAATTCCTGTATTTATTAATTTATTTATACATTTATATTAGCATTTATTTATTTATATATTTATTCATGCATTTATTTATTTATACTTAAGACATTTTAAGTCCTCCATAGCCACGCCCAGTACGTCAGTTATAAAAATACGTTAAAGATAATCGAACACATGCAGTTGGGACCGTCACGTGAAAAGTGTGACCATTTTCTTCGTAATAAAACCCCCTAAGCACCATGTTTTCCACTTCGTCAGCAAATAAAAAAAATGTCTCCACGAACAACTTCCCGGCGCTAATGTTTGCGCCTAGTCCTAATCGTACGGAAACACACGTCGGAGGCAGATAAGGAAGAAGCCGCGTGTTCGCCGAGCAAATCGATGAACAAATTGAAAACGTCTCCTGCCGAATCGGTCTCTCCGAGGAGCGGCTCGAGTTCATCTGCTGAGCGGATGTCATCGATGTTTTGCGAAGACTAGCCACGCAGGCGTCTCCGCACACATCCAGGTAACGCACGTTCAGGACGAGCAGTCCACCTGCAGCTGGAATGTTCCGTAACACAAATTTCATTCTCTTTATTTTTTTCTCTAGCGTTGCTGCTCTGCCAGAGGGAACTAACAACGACCTTGTGTAAACTCTATTTTTACTCGAGGCGCTTGATAAAAGCCGGCAGCAGTTGGTCTGCAGCGAGGCCGGGGGACTCTGGCCCTCGGAGTCTGACACCAGGAGGGATAAAAAGCCCCGATAGTCTATTGATTGGAGATTAATGGCCTCTAGGGATGCACTATACGCCCCCCCACACCCCCACCTTCCCTGTCACTTTCTCCACCTCCACCTCCTCTCCCAGTACAGTCTGTGTTCCTACTGTAATCATTAGTTTTTACTCCGTCTTTCGAAGAGTGAGGTGTAATTAAACTTTAATTGGAAACCTCTAAAATGTGACAAAGAGCGCTCTGTGTTCAGGCGTCTGGAAGGTTGGAACAATGAGAACGCTTAATTACCCACGGGCTGTTTCCGTGACAGCGTTTCTTCCTGAGTCCTGAGCAAAGTAAACACAATGAATCACCGGAATTCACGAGCATGAACGCTGACAGCAAATCTACCTTTTGTTTTACGATCAAAGCACGAAACAAAATCACCTCGGAGGCCCTTTCAGTCCATGTGTTGGGCTTTCTGCCCTGTTACTTGTTACTTATCGTATCACTTATCGTATAACTTATCGTATTATTTATCTATTATTCATCGTATCACTTATCATATCACTTATATTATTTATCGTATTATTTAGCATATAAGTTATCGCATTACTTACCGTATATTATTATTATTTATCATATTACGTAGATATTACGTATCATATTGTACCACGTATTGTAATACTTATCGTACATCCATCCACTATACAACTTATCCTCATTAGGGTCACGGGGAAACTCACACAGAAGGACCGCCTCGACCGGGAATTGAACCCACAGCCCTCTTGCTGTGAGGCGACAGCCCTAGCCACTACACCACCGTGGAGCCTGCTTATCGTACAGTGTATCGTAATACTTATCGTATTACTTATCGTACAGTGTATCGTAATACTTATCGTATTACTTATCGTACAGTGTATCGTAATACTTATCGTATTACTTATCGTACAGTGTATCGTAATACTTATCGTATTACTTTTCGTCTTTCTTATCGTATCATGTACCCTATCACGTAGTATATCAAGTATCGTATAACTTAAGAAAAACAATAAAAACACCATTATAATAACGATTCAAAGACACCCACAGACAATAGTTTATCAATAATAATAATACAAAAAGGCACTTTAAAAAAAAACAAATAGGATTTAATGATCTTAAACGTTACGTATTTATTCTCTCAAAGTGATTTTTTTGGCGCGTGGCATTTAAAACATATAAATCTGCGCTGCTGCCGGCAGCTCGGCGTTCTCCGTCACACCGACGTGTCATCAGGCTGCTGGGAGAAGCCCAGCGCTCACCACCTGTCTGTCTCTCTGGAGCTGTCCATCTACCTGTCTGTCTCTCTGCATCTGTCCATCAGCTCCATGACCAGACAGGCCAGTCTAGTGTAAATAAACTCATATTCGTTTGTTTTCCTCGTCGTGCTGTCGCCTGATTGCTCTCAATGAGACTCGTACCTCGTGTTCTCATTATTGCCTCCAGTCTATTGTGTAAGGCGTCTTCTTCTCCTTCACACGCCCCCGGCAGCCCGCCCAGCTTATAAAGACTTTAAGATGTATTGCTTCTGGTGTCGACACATATACATCGTCTCATATTTCTTTCTCTGGCGTCATTTTTTCTGTCCCGGCTGTCACAGATTATTAATGAGCCGTGTCTGAAGGACGCCTTTTGAAGTGTTTTTATTTGTTCTGCGATGTGCGATTTGAAGCCTCCGATGTGGAATGCAAATAAATAACCATTTTAAAGCTCATTTGGTGGCCAGTGAGCTTCTTTCTTTCTTTCTTCTCATTTCTCAACTTAAGTTTGTCTTCTTTTTAGCTTCTGATGCTAAACTTGCTATTGATTTAAGAAAGATTTGATTTTAGCTTTGTGTTCAGCTGACGAGTCGGATCATTTGTTTGATGATTTTTATGATGTTATGTTTGATGTTTTGTTTGATGTTGTGTTTGATGTTTTGTTTGATGTTGTGTTTGATGATTTGTTTGATGTTTTATTTGATAATTAGTTTAATGCGTTGTTTGATGTTTTTCAATGTTTTTTTATAATTTGTCTGATGATTTATTTGATGATTTGTTTGATAATTTGTTTGAAGTTTTGTTTGATGTTTTATTTGATAATTTGTTTAATGTTTTGTTTGATGATTTTCAATATTTATCATCACTTGTCTGATGATTTATTTGATTATTTGTTTGATAATTTGTCTGAAATTTTGTTTGATGTTTTTTGATTAAATTTTTTTGTGTGTGTGACTATTTTTTATGATTCGTGTGATGACTTGTTTGATGATCTATTTCCCCATTTTTACTTGTGTAGTTGTGAAACACATGCTGGGATACATCGTGTTTACACCCCGGTGGAAACAAAGCGTATTACACTAACTCCAAGACATAGTCGGTGCAGCAAATTAAGACTCACTTAATTCAACTTAACCTACGCTGGCCGGTTCTATGCGGCGCCTCTGACAGACAGCCGGGGGCCAGAAACACGCAGCGACCTCTATGACTTAAAGCGACAGGAAGTGTGCAGAAAATCAGGAAGTGTGCAGACAATCAGGAAGTGTGCAGGCAATCAGCCGCCAGCTCATCGTTTGATTACATTGGCTTCAGCTCTACCGTCGTGGCGCCACGGTGAATCGGTGTGACGCCACTCTGCCTCTGATTCTCTCTTTTTTGTTCCTCCGCCCCCCCGGTCTGACCTTCACGAGGAAAGGTCCGACTGTCTTCTCTTGCCTGTGCTCCTGTCACCGGACACGCCTGTTAGTCATCCGCTTCATTATCTCGCGGCCTTTAAAGATCAGGCTCCGCCGCGCCGCCGACCAGCAAAGCGTCCACACTGTTGACCTCTTGACCCTTGACGCACGCTGTGCTGTAACCGTGTACGACCTCCCATCGTGCGTCAGCACAAAGACACCGTTTTAAGGAGAGCTGTGCGTCGCTCGATGTGAAAACGTGAAGCTTGAAGGCGATGCGATGAAGACGAGCGAAGACACGAGGGCTCCTCTTCTGGAAGGTCGAGGGGTCAAAGTCCTTCTTGATGGTCCTCAAGGCCTCATGAACACAACAGATGGTTTCTGACCACGATGCTCTGAAGACGACGTTCGGCAGAGAGGTTGGCGTTAAACTGGATTTGTGTTTAGCGTAGTGATGTAATATGTATATATATCGATTTGCCTTTACTTGTGAACGGTTGTATTTAATGTTTACCACAGTCGACTGACGGTTAGTCCCACTGAGCTACCGTGGAAACGAGCCAACGAGGAGATGGAATCCACTGAATCAGCATTTCTGTTGGCGGAAAACTTGAGAAATAAATATATATAAATACTGAATTGAATATCTTATAAATCGAGTCACTTAAGCTTTCAGTGCGCTCACCCTGGCTTTGTTAGGCTTTCTGTCGTGTGTGTGCGTGTGTTTGTGTGTATGTGCGTGTGTGTGTGCGTGCGTGTGTGTGTGTTTGGGAAGCTGGTCAGCCTCCTTCAGATTCTGCCATATGGTGCTTAATTAGACTCTGAATTGTCATTTTTTCCTGGCAAATGATGTTCCTAAGCACACAAACACACACACACACACACACACACACAAACACACACACACACACACAGGCTACTGCAATTATTGCAAGTGTCTCCATTGGGCAGCAGCCCATTCAATCAAACCACAGTTTATCTGTCCAAGCAGACTTCTGTCAACAACCCCCCGAACACACACACACAGACACTTACACACACACACACTCACACACACACACCCACACACACCCGCATGCACATACTCCTGCCAGCGTATAGCTCTCATACAGTTCTCATCATGCATCAGTGGGTGGCCTGATGAGATGGAGCTCGACCAATCACAGCACAGCGCCTGTATTGATGGCACGTGATATGAATACGTCGCTATTTATGGGAAATATTATGATAATGAATATCATTTTCATACTCTCAGATCTCTGGCCGGGTGGTTTTTTCCCGCATGTTTCTGTCTCCCGGCCGAAAAATGGACGATACGTGAATCCTCGATGTTGCCGAGAGAGAGACGCGAACACGAGTGATTCTAATTAATCTGGAAAGTCTCTCGAGATCAATTCATGTCCCATTTCATAGCTTCAGGATATTCCTTTCAGGTGTTCGCCACGGCTCAATCAATCAATTATCTTCATTCGGAAAGGTCAAGCGATGAGATTCAGTGACTCATCTGGTTGTATAGAAGTCTATGCTTCATGTGTTAGAGCTGCATTCTCTCTCCTGACAACCGGGGCTGACTCCTCTGGTTGTATAGAAGTCTATGCTTCATGTGTTAAAGCTGCATTCTCTCTCCTGACCACCAGGGGGAGACTCCTCTGGTTGTATAGAAGTCTATGCTTCATGTGTTAAAGCTGCATTCTCTCTCCTGGCCACCAGGGGGCGACTCCTCTGGTTGTATAGAAGTCAATGATTCACGTGTTAAAGCTGCATTCTCTCTCCTGACCCCCAGGGGCAGACTCCTCTGGTTGTATAGAAGTCTAGAAGGAAAAAAAAAAAAAGTGTATTATTTCATTAGATTTAAGTTAATTGCATTAATTGCAATCAAAGCCTTTGTTTGTGTTTTTAAGTTCATAATCCTAAATTTAATACAGTACAGTTCTCTTTAAATGCAGTTATTTTGAGATGTACAGCACCTGCTTGTATTTATTTTAAAACGATACTTGTGTAACACATATTGATCCGTGTGTTCCAGTCTCTCCCCGGCAACAGCAACGCAGGCGGCGCGGTCCAGAACCAGCTGAAGAAGCTGCCCCGGCCCTCTGGACCGGAACCCAGAGGGAGGACGGTGAGTCCTCCTTCCTTCTTTCACTAGACTCACAGGAGTGAGGAGAAGACGCCTGCACAGCTAAACCACGACAACAACAACACTCTGGACTCGCTGGTTTCATTTAGAATCACCCCTGAGTTTGTTACTCTCCTCCGGAGGAAGCCAGTCTGCGTGGCGGATGTAGACGACATCACCGCGCCGAGCAATCGACTCATTAAATCTGAAACACGGAGCAGAGATTATTGTTCTGGTCTTTACCCAAAGAAACACAAACGCTCCCCGGACGCCTTTCCTCGGAAGCGTTTCCCTTTTTCTCGACTGCTTGGTGCTCTCGTCTCTGGTTTTCACCGCGGGAACAACACAAAACGCAACGTACTCAAATATTAACGCATTAAAAAAAAAGAACTAAACACATAATTTTTCCCATTCTGTCTTGAAATCACACCACAGTTTAATTTATCAGTGATGAATCCATTTGGGAACGAGAAAAATAAAAAAAATTCTTGTTTGGGTCAATAAACATAATTAATATTTGCGTGTGAATTGATTCATCTTCCAAAAATAAGTTGCAATTACAACACATATGTTCTTTCAGATCTTCTGTGTTTGCACAAATGGAAGAAGTGACAACAAAGACGACTTTGACTTTGAAGTCTTCGATGAGCATCGCTCCACATGCATTCTGTTTGCACTGCATGGGACTCATCCTCTTCTTCCTCATCTTCCTCAGGTCTCTGTGGTCCCCTCGCCGCCCCGCTGCGTCTCTGGCCTCCTGTCGGTTCACACAGATAAGAAACACACGACACGCATAAAGACAACAGCTCCACACGCTCAGAGACATTCATCACGGTGAATATTTACTCCGCACATGAGCTGCGTCTCGTATTTATTACAAATAAACAGCTTTCACAAGGTTTGAGGACTTATTTAATCTTTAGTTTTCCAGTAGTAATCTAAGTATTTATAATTTGTCTCCAGTGCGTCCAAGAGAGGTGGTGTTGTTGTGTGTCTGTGTGCGTGTGCGGAACAAGGTGTTCCTAAATGAAGTATTGGAAACACAGATATTGGAAGTGAATTATCTCTCGATACGCAATATTGAGATGCTAAATGCTAACACGGGCATCATCGCTAGTTAGCCAGCTTGCTAACTAGCGGACAGATGCCTAGTTGGCCGGCTCCCTAACTACCGAACAGCTGCCTAGTTAGTGAGCTAACTAACTAGCGGACAGCTTCCTAGTTAGTTCACTAACTAGAAGACAGCTGTCTAGTTAGTGAACTAACTAATTAGCGGACTGCTTCCTTGTTAGCTGGCTCCTTAACTAGCGGACAGATGTCTAGTTAGTGAACTAACTAACTAACTAGCGGACTGCTGCCTAGTTAGCCAGCTCGCTAACTAGAGGACAGATGCCTAGTTAGTCTCCTAGCTAACTAGCGGACAACTGCCTAGTTAGCCAGTTTGCTAACTAGCGGACAGATGCCTAGTTAGCTCACTAACTAACTAGCTGACAGCTGCCTAGTTACCCGGCTCGCTAACTAGCAGATAACTGCCTAGTTAGCCACGCCATTTGTTTTGTAAGTATTTGGTGTTAAACCAAAGTATCGGAAGAATTGAGATTCAAAAACCCTGAACGTCAACGCCACGGCGGCGTGAGGCGGAGATCCCACTGGCTCCACCCTCTGGGGACCATGGACGTCTGGATATGTTCCTTTATACTGTAAAGCTAGGATTATTAGAGAGAGAGAACAATAAGTCGTATCGAGAGAACAGTTTGACCGCAGTGTGACTGATGCATTGTGGGTATTGTTGTTATTGAGGCAACAAGACCTCTCACAATGTGATCATCGCCGACAATCGTCCTCCGGGACGTGGAGAATACGAGTTTATTTTATTGTGTTGACGTGTTTGTCAAAACATATTGTGTTTACTTCAAGATAATAGAGGACGAAGTAAAAAGGTCAGGGAGACGGTTTAATGGCGCCGTATTATTATTTTTGAAACGTTCAAGACGTGTGAAGAGTTCAAAGCTTTTATTCTGAAGGTTCGGGGCCAGAAGTGTTATTGTCTTCAAGTAAAAATATTTCTCAGAACACAAAAGTAAGTCTATTTTTTTTCTTCTCCATTAAAAAAAACAAAAACAGTTTCTACTATTTCGCCACACGTTCCTCCCGGGGGAAATTGAGGTCCGGTCACTTCTGGGGTTTGACAGGTGAAGAAGCGCCAATCGATATTTTCCGTATCGACTGACGTCTCGGCCCGTCAGCTCATTGTCACACAACTCACCCCCCCCCCCCCCTACACACACACACACACCCTACTTCCTGGACCCTTCTTCAAAATGGACTTGATCTCTCTCTTTTCCCTCTGAATCCTAATTGAATCCAGCTGCAGGTGTGAATCACTTCCTCTCCGCCTGCTTTCCTGCCACGACGAGCGGCGTCCCGAGGCGGCGCCGGCGCCCCGGAGTCGTGTCTGCTCGTCCACGCGATTTACACCTGAGAGGTTAATAGCTTGTCAGCTGCTGGACTGAAACACAAAAGTAAAGACACACCTGATTAATGTTGTCGCCGCTCCACTTGTCAGCCCGAATACGGCGTAGGATGCGGAGGGAGCGTCGGCTCCGAGTTTACCGCCGCTCCATTAATCACGATCGCGCGCGCCGCGATGTCTCGGACGGTTGTCGGCGTGTCGGCGTGCCGACGACATTTATTGTTACGGCTGCAAAAAAGGAAATTGATGCTAAGCAGTGTTGCCGGGGCGTTTACTGAAGTCCGTTAGGTCCAGAACAAACACCCGGCAAGTCACACCGAGCAGCGAAACGCTCGTTAGAAATGAAATGAAAACACCGGCGGATGCCTGGTGACGGTGTTTTTTGGCAGATGATGACATCAGGCTCCAGATGCTTGTGAATTATGTTAAACAATATTTAATGGCAAGAAGTGTAAACAAAGAACCAAGGCTCAGGATCGTGGTTTTCGTGGTGATCTGGGCTCAACAGGAAGCAGTTCGAAGAACCCGGGTCAAGAGGGAGAAAGCGATGTTCCCCCAGTTCAGAGTCGTCCTCTAACACCTTCCTGTTGGATAAAAGTCCGCTATCAAAACGTAGGGGTCAAACGTCACGACCCCCGGGTTGAGACGGCACTTCCGGTCAAGTCGCTAGACAAGTATTTTCACAATAAAAGTCCTGTCTTTTATTGTCCGCATTAAATTCACTTCGCGGACTTCAACCGGCTTCGACAATTCTGAAATACTAAACTAACGTTCACTCTCCAGGAGGGAGCGGGAGGACTGGGCCTCAGCCTGGAGCTGGAGCGAGGGCAGCTGTTGCTGCTGCTGCTGCTGGTCAGACGAGGTACTGCACCAGAGGAGTCGCCCCCTGGTGGTCAGGAGAGAGAATGCAGCTTTAACACATGAAGCATGGACTTCTATACAACCAGAGGAGTCACCCCCTGGTGGTCAGGAGAGAGAATGCAGCTTTAACACATGAAGCATAGACTTCTATACAACCAGAGGAGTCGCCCCCTGGTGTTCAAGAGAGAGAATGCAGCTTTGGTTTGAAAGCTTCTGCATCCATTTCTTCATCCAAAGGCTTTTTGTTTTATTTTTTTGTATTTTCATTATGCGGCGAGAAGGAACCGGCGAGTATAGATGAATACATATAAAGATGTATTATGTTATTACATTAATGTAATTGTTCCTCAGACGTGATGAAGCGTCTCTAACTGGAGCGAAGTTGTGCATCTAATTTTTTTAAGCCATTTTTTGAGCAGCGGAAAGACATTTTGTTCTTTTGGGGAAGGTGTGTGTGAGGTTGTTGACGGGGTGACGCCCCCTCAGATAACTTGACATTGTCTTAGTGGTCGGGCGGGGATGGAAGACGCACGCTGCCGCCCGATTGGCCTAAACCGTGGCCCCGCCCCCGCGCTCCGCCACTGCATCTCCAGTCTGGTTGCGGTCGTGATGGATGGTTCCCTTCCCCCTGCGGCACGTGTTGGGGCGGGACCCTGCTGGACGTGATGCATGGTTCTGTGCAGAGGGAGCTGTGTGTGTGTGTGTGTGTGTGTGTGTGTGTGTGTGTGTGTGTGTGTGAGTGTGTGTGTGTGTGAGTGTGTGTTACACCCAGAGGTTGCCATGCTGAATCATCACCATGTGGCTCACCTTATCTGGCTGCTGAAATCCATTCTTCATCCATCCCTCTCTCTCATTTTCACTTTCTGCATAACTTTCCATATCTCCCCAAAGCCCCCCCCCCCTCTTCTCTTCTCTTCCTCCCTCTGTCCATCCTTATCTTCTATCTCTCGCATGGTTTTAACTGAGGCTGTTCCCCTTTAAGATGAGTCTCATCTTTTAAATGTAGCCCAGAATGTCACTGAAAACAAACAGACCTTCTTCTTCTTCTTCTTCTTGTTCTTCTTGTTCTTGTTCTTCTTGTTCTTCTTGTTTTTGTTCTTCTTCTTCCTCCTCCTCTCCTGTCTTTGTTCTTCATCTATATTCTCTACCTCTGTTCCTTTCTATTCCTCCTCTCGTTGTAGTTGATGTTGTGCTCTCCATTGATCTCACTGCTTTATCATTTCTTCCACATCAGAAGAGACAATTTGCCTCTTTCAGCTGCACCCTCTCTATTCTCTCTCTCTCTCTCTCTCTCTCTCTCTCTCTCTCTCTCACCCTTTGATATCCCCCCATCAAACAATCTTGTTCCTTCATTGTTATGTGTCTCTTTGGTTCAAAACATATACAGCAACATTTGTGACCAATTTCTTGAGCCTTGTTCAGCTCTGTCGGTCAACTTCTGTCTTGTATTTCCACTTTATCTCTCTCTCTCTCTCTCTCTCTCTCTCTCTCTCTCTCTCTGTCTGTCTCTCTCTGTCTGCCGTTCTCTCTCTCTGTCTGTCACTCTCTCTCTCTCTGTCTCTCTCTCTGTCTGTCGTTCTCTCTCTGTCTGTCTCTCTCTCTCTCTCTGTCTGTCGTTCATATATAATTATAGTGCAGCAGGCGGACAGAAGAAGAGGAGGGTGCAGGATGAAGAGCGGGACGGAGGTAGAACGATATCAATGATTCATATAACGAGAGCAGAGAGGTGAGAGGGTAATAATGATGATAACACATGATCATAACAGATGATCATGTGTTATCATCATGTGTTATGATCATAACATGATATCTCTATGTCTCTCTCTCTCTCTCTCTCCCTCCCTCTCTCTCTCTCTCGCTCTATAAAGTTTTTTTTTTCTCATCCGAGCTGCACACCAATAATCCGTCTGCATGATCAGGAATACGAGCCGTCTCTGCTCCTCTCTTTCAAGTCGTCTCTCCCTCAAGAACATTGAATACATGATTAATATCTCTCTCTCTCTCTCTCTCTCTCTCTCTCTCTCTCTCTCTCTCTCTCTCTCTCTCTCTCAGCAAAATAAAACAAAAGAAAGTTTCTCGGTGCTTTCTGGGGACAGATCTGCTGGTGTTGGCCCCGCGTGGCGCTCATCAATCATTGATGGCGTCTCGCTGCGTTTCCTTTGCTCTTCTTCTCCTCCTCCTCCTCTTCCTCTTCCTCTCGGGTGTTCTCGTGTATTTTGGTCGTCGTCCCTAACGAGCCGTGGGGGGGGGGGCGACCTCGCCGTGATCATCTCCGCGGGACGCCGAGAGACGGGAACATGTCGCGCAGCGTGAGGCCGGGGGTGGGGGGGGGGGGGGGGTGGAAGACAACAACAACAAACAACAAACAACAAACAAACACACGTCCGATAACAAAAGATAGAAAGGAAAAAAATAGTTAATTAAAAATAGAGTCGCTGTCGGTGGAAGGTGAACCTTCTTTATTTATTAAATATTCAGAATGACCGACTTAAAAACGATGAAAACGTTAAACTTTTGATCTCGTCTCTTTTCTTTCCCGGAACTTTTCACAAAATGTATGATTATTCATCTTCCCTCCTTCATCCTCTTCAGCTCTTCCCTCCTCCTCTCCTTCATCCACCTCTTTTGCCCCACACCTTCCCTCCTCTTCACAGTCATCGTCTTTTGCCCCACACCTTCCTCCTCCTCGCCTTCATCCTCATCTTTTTGCCACACACCTTCCTCCTCCTCGCCTTCATCCTCCTCTGTTCTTCCCTCCTCCTCGCCTTCATCCTCATCTTTTTGCCCCACACCTTCCTCCTCCTCGCCTTTATCTTCCTCTTTTTGCCCCACACCTTCCTCCTCCTCGCCTTCATCCTCCTTTTTTGCCCCACACCTTCCTCCTCCTCCTCACCTTCATCTTCTTTTTCCCCCACACCTTCCTCCTCCTCGCCTTCATCCTCCTCCTTTCCCCCCACCTTCATCCTCCTCCTCATCTTCATCCTCCTCCTTTTTCTCCACACCTTCCCTTCATCTTCCTCCATTTGCCCAAAGGTGAGCTGAGCGTGGGGGCGGAGCTCCGGGGCCCCGCCTCCCAGAGGGTCTTTCCCAGCTGCCTGGAGAACCTTCTGTCCAACGGCCTCAAGCTGAGAGAAGTAGAGAAGAACAAAGACCACCGAGTTTCTGAAATGGTGAGAACACTTTTCATAACAATAAATGTAATAAATAATACAAACATTTGTTTTTTCAGGTTTTTCCCACGCTTGCTGGGAGCCCAGAGGTCAGAGCCTGCTCATCATCATCGAATGACTTCATCGGTTAAAAAGACGAGCAAGGAGCTTAAAGAAAGGGAGACATTGGGAAATGCAAGCCGGGCGACGAGAACACAGAGGAATGTGGGCGGGACCCTTTTTTAGATGTTTCCACGGCGACAATAAGTGGAGGTCGGAGCCGTTCCTAACGAACCGTGTGCCGTTGCCTTCAGGGACCGGGAGAGATCAAGAAGTCCAGGTTCAGAGATCCACAGCGTGGCTGAAGATGTACCGGAGGCCGGAGTCACGGCGGTGGTTATGAGGAGGCGTGATAACAGAATGAAGAGCTTTATATGACGTGTGCGTGTTTCAGGAGGCTGAACGGCCTTTGGGGGATTCCACAGATCTCTTCTTCACTTCCCACGTCGCGGCGGTGGAGGATGCGACGTCCATACTTCACTTTAACAGCTCCACACGGGGCTTTCAGATTTCCCCGAGCATTATAAAGATAACGCGCTGATGTCCCCGGCAGAGAGACTGTCGTATATAACCGCTGCAGCCTTCGGACCCGGAGTCATTACCACGACTCAGAGCAACGGGCCGCGGTGGGAAGGTCCACCCGCCGCCCTCCACTGCTCACGGGGGACATTGGTATTTATTTTTAAAGTTCGCACTCATGGATTTTATTCTCAAGGGGACCGTCTGATGAGATGGAGAGGCACCGGGTCACGGCGGCACGCCCTCTGCAGGTGTTTAATATTCATGTTTAATGTTGTTTAATCTCTCTTGTAATTATTTATATATGTCCCACCTCTCTCTCTCTCTCTCTCTCTCTCTCTCGAGCTTGTGTTACCAATACCTGAAATGTAAAACCTAACATTTTAGATGGAAAGAATACCTTTAACAATTTAAATTAACCTTAGGTAGGTCAATAGGTAGGTAGGTAGATGGATGGATGGATGGATGGATAGATAGATAGATGGATAGGTAGATGGATGGATGCATAGATAGGTAGGGAACAAAGGTAGATAGATAGATCAATAGATGGATGGATAGGTAGGTAGATGGGTGGAAGGATGGATAGATAGATGGATGGATAGATAGATAAGTAGGTAGGTGCATTGATATATGGATGGATAGAAGGATAGATAGATAGATAGATGGATAGGTAGATGGATGGATGCATAGATAGGTAGGGAACAAAGGTAGATAGATAGATCAATAGATGGATGGATAGGTAGGTAGATGGGTGGAAGGATGGATAGATAGATGGATGGATAGATAGATAAGTAGGTAGGTGCATTGATATATGGATAGATAGAAAGATAGATAGGTAGATAGATGGATGGATGCTTAGATAGGTAGGGAACAAAGGTAGATAGATAGATCAATAGATGGATGGATAGGTAGGTAGATGGATGGAAGGATGGATGGATAGATATATAGGTAGGTAGGTTGGTAGATGGATGGATGCATAGATATGTAGATAGGCAGGTAGATAAATAAAAAGATAGATAGATGGATGGATGTATAGATAAATAGATAGGTAGGTAGATAGATGGATAGATAGATGGATAGTTTCTTAATCATAGGGGTGATTTGTTTTGCGAGAGCAGCATTTCATAGTAAAGTGAACCGTTATAGAAGGAGGCGTCGCTCACGCCAGCCACTCCGTCACAGCAGGAAGTCAACTTCTTTGCTGGTGAGAGTGAAACTCACAACGTTCTTTATCAAACTGCGAAGGCTGCATTCACCGATTAAAGTAGCACTTTAGAAGCACTAAAAATGAGACTTACTTATAGCAATTATAGTTTGTCTTTCTCAAAGAAACTACTTCCCTGAATCTGGTCGGTCTGCGTTGAAAGCACTTATTGTAATTCTCTTTGGATGAAAGCGTCTGCAAAATGAAATGTAATAATGAACATCAAGACCCAGACTGCCAGTCAATGCCACCCACCTGACCGTGAGACTATTTGTACAATGCATTACCTCTTCAGCTCGTGGTGTCTTTTCATTTCCATAGACGCTGCAATCTTTCCTCACAGCGCCTTCGTAATTCAACTTGTAGTTGCGGTAAATACCGGACACGGTGACGCTGCTGTACGGACCAGCTGGCGTGTCTCACCGCCACAGCTGTTTGCTTCAGTCGGATTCAGCTCCCTGCTGTTTTATAATGAAAGTTATGAGCTTTTGCTTCATCTCCCTCATCTCTCTCTCTTCCGGTTTGCTTTCCTCTCTTCATTCATTCCCCTCCAGTCTTTTTCTTTCCTTCTCCACTGGCCTCCTTTTTCTCAAATCTCATCTCCTTTGTCCGCTCTTTGCTCGGCCGTGTTACAGTCAAGGGCACGTCCTCGAACTGCCTCTGGCCTTTTAGCATCGCATCTCACACACACACACACACACACACACACACACACACACACACACACACACACACACACACACACACACCCCTCCCCTAAGGGTCTTCCAAGACGGTCAGCACTGCAGGAATCCCTTCAGCCTCTCTCAGGGCTGCATGCGTCTCCTCAGCGTGGCGAACCAGCCTGATTACGGTGCAGCAAAGGCTGCTGGGAAACTCCAGCCACCTGCAGATCGGGCGCCAGGCGTCGTGTCCCTGAGAGCGTGTAGGTGAGCGGTCGTGTGAGAGGCAGCAGGTGTCCCCGCTGATCTCCTGGTGTCCTCAATGTCTGCAGGCTTCAGCTTCATATCGCACGACATCTGGAGGTGATCGCTAGAAAGCGTTTGCCGAAGATTTACACCGCTCTTTGCAAGGGAAAAAAAAAGGTCTTTATAGTCTTCAGTGATATATGATGGTGGACAGTTTTTACATCCAGCAGTAAACTCTGCCCCGGCCCGGTGTCGGATCCATTGCCTTTTAAACCCTCAGCCATCCTGGTGATGTGTTTTGTCACATTCACATCCAAAAATCCAAACATAAAAGTTCTCAGATACCAAGAGTGACGATTGATCGCACAAGGGCCCATTGGATCATAAGTCTATAGCCATAAACACTCAGCCATCCTGGTGATTAATCTCTGACGTTTGAGGAAATATAATCCAACGTTTGCAGTCCTGCTCTGTCCGTGTAAGTGTAGGAGTCATTCCAGATGAATTTTAAACAAATGCACAGAAACAATTGTAAGCATCGTCTCGCACTCAAAGTATTTCCATTAAAGAACGGAGGATTATTGTTCATGGGAGACGGAGAGGGTGAAATAATCCCTGGAAGCCCTGTTTGTATAAAACACAACAGACACATCCTCACGATAGAAGGGGAATCTGCTCCAGTGATAGTTTGATTAAATATCTCCCCGTTTTAATTTATTCAGTTATTATCCATAAGAATTCAGTTCTACGGTAGATCTGAAGGAACAGAACGAAACCAAAAAGATGACATCTGAATAAGCAGCCAGAAAACCTATCTGAGATTCAAGGGCACGGTTTAAATTCAACCTTCCTTAGAAGTAGTAATGGATTAAGCAGATATGTCATAGTAAAGTAAAAACTGTCAAATATACCAGGAGTGGAGATAGAATCCATATTCATTGAATGTGTTGTTACTCTGTAATGATTCCTTCTGGTCACATGACATCTATTGTTCTGTCCATCCGCGAGAGAGATCCTCCTCTGTTGTTCTCCTGAAGGTTTCACAAACTTTTTTTCCCCGTGAAAGAGTTTATTTTCTATTTCTTGGGAGTTTATCCTGATCCGATATAAGGTTAAAGGTCAGGGATGTCATATGTGTTCAGTTTGTAAAGCCCTCTGAGGCAAATTGGTAATTTGTGATAACGGGCTACACAAAATAAACTGAATTGAACCCACGAGGGCATCTGCCTATTGGATCTATAAGTCCAACACATTAAACACTCGGCCATCCTGGTCCTGATATTTATTTATTGTTTGATGTCAAGCAAAACATGTCTGTTGTGGATCAATCTCAAAAAAGTAGCCTACACACCAAAAGTGGGATTGGAAGCCACGCAGCCTGTGTCCATTGGAACCGCGTATGAGACTACTGACGGAGGGGCACAGGGTCTCACAACCTTTGTCCCCGTCTACATTTTGGCGAGCCAGCCAGGAGGAGTTCCTGTGGTGGATTAGGCGGCACCCAATCTCAAGGAATGACCAATCCAAGAGTGTTCGATGGAGAGTGAGAAGGAAGCTGTTTGGACATTTTCTGCCTAGAGTTTTCTGCATTAAAGTGGTAATTGTCAAAAATACCAGGAGTGGGGTTCGAACCCACGAGGGCATACGCCCATTGGATCTTAAGTCCAACGCCTTAACCACTCGGCCATCCTGGTGATTTTGACAGTGGGATTTCAATGGAAATTTACTTTCATTGTCTTCAAATCTTTATTAAGATAAACATATTTGTGAGGCGAATACATTTGGTGCAATTGTTGGAGGTCAACTGCCCGGCAATGAAGCAGGAGGTGAATGATCCGGCAATGATAGGAGATTTGAACCATACGGCAATGTTGACTACTTCAATTTGTCGATAAATAGGATGCAGACGACTTCTTTATTTTGAAGGGAGTAATATTATACCAGAAGTGGGGTTCGAACCCACGAGAGCATATGCCCATTGGATCTTAAGTCCAACGCCTTAACCACTCGGCCATCCTGGTGACATTTACAGCATTACTTCAAGCAAAGTTTATTTTAATTTTCATCCAATCTTTAGCAAGATAATCACATTTCGGAGCCGAACAGAATTGTAGGGAGTGTTGGAGGTGAACCATCCGGTAATGACGCTGGACGTGAACCATCCGTAAATGTTGACTACCTCTTTTTGTCGATAAATAGGATGCAGACTTCTTTTTTTCGAAGGGAGTCATAGAGAAGAAGTAACAGGGTTTTAATGGTTTCAAGAAATGTTGGCGAGCCAGCCAGGAGGAGTTCCTGGGATGGATTAGGCAGAACCAACTCCCAAGGAATTACCAATCTAAGACCGGTCTATAGAGAGTGAGCAGGAAGCTGTTGTGACTTTTTCTGCATAGAGTGTTCACCATTAAAGTGAAAACTGTCAAATTTATCAGGAGTGGGGTTCGAACCCACTAGGGTATACTCCCATTGGATCTTAAGTCCAATGTCTTAACCACCCGGCCATCCTGTTTGTTTAAACAGTGTTATTTCAAGCAAAGTTTATTTTAATTTTCCTCCAATCTTTAGCAAGATACATTCATTTGTGAGAAGAAGATATATTTTTGGAGTGTTGGAGGTGAACTAATCAGGCAAAGACGCTGGATGTGAACCATCTGGCAATTTGGACCTCATCTGTTTGTCAATAAATAGAATGCAGACTTCATATTTATTTAGATGGGAGAAACAGAGAAGAAGTAACAGAGTTTTAATAGTTTGGAGACATTTTGGCGAGCCAGCCAGGAGGAGTTCCTGTGGTGGATTAGGCGGCACCCAATCTCAAGGAATGACCAATCCAAGAGTGTTCGATGGAGAGTGAGAAGGAAGCTGTTTGGACATTTTCTGCCTAGAGTTTTCTGCATTAAAGTGGTAATTGTCAAAAATACCAGGAGTGGGGTTCGAACCCACGAGGGCATACGCCCATTGGATCTTAAGTCCAACGCCTTAACCACTCGGCCATCCTGGTGATTTTGACAGTGGGATTTCAATGGAAATTTACTTTCATTGTCTTCAAATCTTTATTAAGATAAACATATTTGTGAGGCGAATACATTTGGTGCAATTGTTGGAGGTCAACTGCCCGGCAATGAAGCAGGAGGTGAATGATCCGGCAATGATAGGAGATTTGAACCATACGGCAATGTTGACTACTTCAATTTGTCGATAAATAGGATGCAGACGACTTCTTTATTTTGAAGGGAGTAATATTATACCAGAAGTGGGGTTCGAACCCACGAGCATATGCCCAATGGATCTTAAGTCAAACGCCCTAACCACTCGGCCATCCTGGTGACATTTACAGCATTACTTCAAGCAAAGTTTATTTTAATTTTCATCCAATCTTTAGCAAGATAATCACATTTCGGAGGCGAACAGAATTGTAGGGCGTGTTGGAGGTGAACCATCCGGTAATGACGCTGGACGTGAACCATCCGTAAATGTTGACTACCTCTTTTTGTCGATAAATAGGATGCAGACTTCTTTTTTTCGAAGGGAGTCATAGAGAAGACGTAACAGGGTTTTAATGGTTTCAAGAAATGTTGGCGAGCCAGCCAGGAGGAGTTCCTTGGGCGGATTAGGCAGAACCCACTCCCAAGGAATTACCAATCTAAGACGGGTCTATAGAGAGTGAGCAGGAAGCTGTTGTGACTTTTTCTGCATAGAGTGTTCACCATTAAAGTGAAAACTGTCAAATTTATCAGGAGTGGGGTTCGAACCCACTAGGGTATACTCCCATTGGATCTTAAGTCCAATGTCTTAACCACCCGGCCATCCTGTTTGTTTAAACAGTGTTATTTCAAGCAAAGTTTATTTTAATTTTCCTCCAATCTTTAGCAAGATACATTCATTTGTGAGAAGAAGATATATTTTTGGAGTGTTGGAGGTGAACTAATCAGGCAAAGACGCTGGATGTGAACCATCTGGCAATTTGGACCTCATCTGTTTGTCAATAAATAGAATGCAGACTTCATATTTATTTAGATGGGAGAAACAGAGAAGAAGTAACAGAGTTTTAATAGTTTGGAGACATTTTGGCGAGCCAGCCAGGAGGAGTTCCTGTGGTGGATTAGGCGGCACCCAATCTCAAGGAATGACCAATCCAAGAGTGTTCGATGGAGAGTGAGAAGGAAGCTGTTTGGACATTTTCTGCCTAGAGTTTTCTGCATTAAAGTGGTAATTGTCAAAAATACCAGGAGTGGGGTTCGAACCCACGAGGGCATACGCCCATTGGATCTTAAGTCCAACGCCTTAACCACTCGGCCATCCTGGTGATTTTGACAGTGGGATTTCAATGGAAATTTACTTTCATTGTCTTCAAATCTTTATTAAGATAAACATATTTGTGAGGCGAATACATTTGGTGCAATTGTTGGAGGTCAACTGCCCGGCAATGAAGCAGGAGGTGAATGATCCGGCAATGATAGGAGATTTGAACCATACGGCAATGTTGACTACTTCAATTTGTCGATAAATAGGATGCAGACGACTTCTTTATTTTGAAGGGAGTAATATTATACCAGAAGTGGGGTTCGAACCCACGAGAGCATATGCCCAATGGATCTTAAGTCCAACGCCCTAACCACTCGGCCATCCTGGTGACATTTACAGCATTACTTCAAGCAAAGTTTATTTTAATTTTCATCCAATCTTTAGCAAGATAATCACATTTCGGAGCCGAACAGAATTGTAGGGAGTGTTGGAGGTGAACCATCCGGTAATGACGCTGGACGTGAACCATCCGTAAATGTTGACTACCTCTTTTTGTCGATAAATAGGATGCAGACTTCTTTTTTTCGAAGGGAGTCATAGAGAAGACGTAACAGGGTTTTAATGGTTTCAAGAAATGTTGGCGAGCCAGCCAGGAGGAGTTCCTTGGGTGGATTAGGCAGAACCCACTCCCAAGGAATTACCAATCTAAGACGGGTTTATAGAGAGTGACCAGGAAGCTGTTGTGACTTTTTCTGCATTGAGTGTTCACCATTAAAGTGAAAACTGTCAAATATATCAGGAGTGGGGTTCGAACCCACTAGGGTATACTCCCATTGGATCTTAAGTCCAATGTCTTAACCACCCGGCCATCCTGTTTGTTTTAACAGTGTTATTTCAAGCAAAGTTTATTTTAATTTTCCTCCAATCTTTAGCAAGATACATACATTTGTGAGAAGAAGATATATTTTTGGAGTGTTGGAGGTGAACTAATCAGGCAATGACGCTGGACGTGAACCATCTGGCAATTTGGACCTCATCTGTTTGTCAATGAATAGAATGCAGACTTCATATTTATTTAGATGGGAGAAACAGAGAAGAAGTAACAGAGTTTTAATAGTTTGGAGACATTTTGGCGAGCCAGCCAGGAGGAGTTCCTGTGGTGGATTAGGCGGCACCCAATCTAATCCAAGAGTGTTCGATGGAGAGTGAGAAGGAAGCTGTTTGGACATTTTCTGCCTAGGGTTTTCTGCATTAAAGTGGTAATTGTCAAAAATACCAGGTGTGGGGTTCGAGCCCACGGGGGCGTACACCATTGGATCTTAAGTCCAACGCCTTAACCACTCGGCCATCCTGGTGATTTTGACAGTGGGATTTCAATGGAAATTTACTTTCATTGTCTTCAAATCTTTATTAAGATAAACATATTTGTGAGGCGAATACATTTGGTGCAATTGTTGGAGGTCAACTGCCCGGCAATGAAGCAGGAGGTGAATGATCCGGCAATGATAGGAGATTTGAACCATACGGCAATGTTGACTACTTCAATTTGTCGATAAATAGGATGCAGACGACTTCTTTATTTTGAAGGGAGTAATATTATACCAGAAGTGGGGTTCGAACCCACGAGAGCATATGCCCAATGGATCTTAAGTCCAACGCCTAACCACTCGGCCATCCTGGTGACATTTACAGCATTACTTCAAGCAAAGTTTATTTTAATTTTCATCCAATCTTTAGCAAGATAATCACATTTCGGAGCCGAACAGAATTGTAGGGAGTGTTGGAGGTGAACCATCCGGTAATGACGCTGGACGTGAACCATCCGTAAATGTTGACTACCTCTTTTGTCGATAAATAGGATGCAGACTTTTTTTTCGAAGGAGTCATAGAAGAAGTAACAGGGTTTTAATGGTTTCAAGAAATGTTGGCGAGCCAGCCAGGAGGAGTTCCTGGGATGGATTAGGCAGAACCAACTCCCAAGGAATTACCAATCTAAGACGGGTTTATAGAGAGTGACCAGGAAGCTGTTGTGACTTTTCTGCATTGAGTGTTCACCATTAAAGTTGACTTTTCTGCATTGAGTGTTCACCATTAAAGTGAAAACTGTCAAATTTATCAGGAGTGGGTTCGAACCCACTAGGGTATACTCCCATTGGATCTTAAGTCCAATGTCTTAACCACCGGCCATCCTGTTTGTTTAAACAGTGTTATTTCAAGCAAAGTTTATTTTAATTTTCCTCCAATCTTTAGCAAGATACATTCATTTGTGAGAAGAAGATATATTTTTGGAGTGTTGGAGGTGAACTAATCAGGCAAGACGCTGGACGTGAACCATCTGGCAATTTGGACCTCATCTGTTTGTCAATGAATAGAATGCAGACTTCATATTTATTTAGATGGGAGAAACAGAAGAAGTAACAGAGTTTTAATAGTTTGGAGACATTTTAGTTCCTGTGGTGGATTAGGCACCCAATCTCCAGGAATGACCAATCCAAGAGTGTTCGATGGAGAGTGAAGGAAGCTGTTTGGACATTTTCTGCCTAGAGTTTTCTGCATTAAAGTGGTAATTGTCAAAAATACCAGGAGTGGGGTTCGAACCCACGAGGGCATACACCCATTGGATCTTAAGTCCAACGCCTTAACCACTCGGCCATCCTGGTGATATTTTCAGTGGGATTTCAATGGAAATTTACTTTAATTTTCTTCAAATCTTTATTAAGATAAACATATTTGTGAGGCGAATACATTTGGTGCAACTGTTGGAGGTCAACTGCCCGGCAATGAAGCAGGAGGTGAATGATCCGGCAATGATAGGAGATTTGAACCATACGGCAATGTTGACTACTTCAATTTGTCGATATATAGGATGCAGACGACTTCTTTATTTTGAAGGGAGTAATATTATACCAGAATTGGGGTTCGAACCCATGAGAGCATATGCCCATTGGATCTTAAGTCCAACGACCTAACCACTCGGCCATCCTGGTGACATTTAAAGCATTACTTCAAGCAAAGTTTATTTTAATTTTCATCCAATCTTTAGCAAGATAATCACATTTCGGAGCCGAACAGATTTGTAGGGAGTGTTGGAGGTGAACCATCCGGTAATGACGCTGGACGTGAACCATCCGTAAATGTTGACTACCTCTTTTGTCGATAAATAGGATGCAGACTTCTTTTTTTCGAAGGAGTCATAGAAGAAGTAACAGGGTTTTAATGGTTTCAAGAAATGTTGGCGAGCCAGCCAGGAGGAGTTCCTGAGATGGATTAGGAAGAACAAACTCCCAAGGAATCACGAATCTAAGACCGGTGTATAGTGAGTGAGAGAGATATAGTTTTTTGGGATTTTTTCTTGCTAGGTGGAGGACCAGACGCCTGGGTCAAAAGTGGTGAGCAATACACCTCATTTGTTTGATCCAAGAATGAAGTGCAGAGTATTTATTTATTTTTGTTGATTTTTTGGTCGATGGAGATTGAAGTTGTCTGGCATTAAAGTGGTAATTGTCAAAAATACCAGGAGTGGGGTTCGAACCCGAGGGCATACGCCCATTGGATCTTAAGTCCAACGCCTTAACCACTCGGCCATCCTGGTGATTTTTCAGTGGGATTTCAATGGAAATTTACTTTCATTGTCTTCAAATCTTTATTAAGATAAACATATTTGTGGCGAATACATTTGGTGCAATTGTTGGAGGTCAACTGCCCGGCAATGAAGCAGGAGGTGAATGATCCGGCAATGATAGGAGATTTGAACCATACGGCAATGTTGACTACTTCAATTTGTCGATAAATAGGATGCAGACGACTTCTTTATTTTGAAGGAGTAATATTATACCAGAAGTGGGGTTCGAACCCACGAGCATATGCCCAATGGATCTTAAGTCCAACGCCTTAACCACTCGGCCATCCTGGTGACATTTACAGCATTACTTCGAGCAAAGTTTATTTTAATTTTCATCCAAACTTGAGCAAGATAATCACATTTCGGAGCCGAACAGAATTGTAGGGAGTGTTGGAGGTGAACCATCCGGTAATGACGCTGGACGTGAACCATCCGTAAATGTTGACTACCTCTTTTTGTCGATAAATAGGATGCAGACTTCTTTTTTTCGAAGGGAGTCATAGAGAAGACGTAACAGGGTTTTAATGGTTTCAAGAAATGTTGGCGAGTCAGCCAGGAGGAGTTCCTTGGGTGGATTAGGCAGAACCCACTCCCAAGGAATTACCAATCTAAGACGGGTCTATAGAGAGTGAGCAGGAAGCTGTTGTGACTTTTTCTGCATTGAGTGTTCACCATTAAAGTGATAACTGTCAAATATATCAGGAGTGGGGTTCGAACCCACTAGGGTATACTCCCATTGGATCTTAAGTCCAATGTCTTAACCACCCGGCCATCCTGTTTGTTTTAACAGTGTTATTTCAAGCAAAGTTTATTTTAATTTTCCTCCAATCTTTAGCAAGATACATACATTTGTGAGAAGAAGATATATTTTTGGAGTGTTGGAGGTGAACTAATCAGGCAATGACGCTGGACGTGAACCATCTGGCAATTTGGACCTCATCTGTTTGTCAATGAATAGAATGCAGACTTCATATTTATTTAGATGGGAGAAACAGAGAAGAAGTAGAGATTTTTTTAATAGTTTGACATTTTTTTGAAAGCAGCAGGGAGAAGTTTGTTGTAGTGGGCGGCGGGCGGCAATCAAGATTCGATTTAGTGGTCGATGGAGAGTGAGAAGGAAGCTGTTTGGACATTTTCTGCCTAGAGTTTTCTGCATTAAAGTGGTAATTGTCAAAAATACCAGGAGTGGGGTTCGAACCCACGAGGGCATACACCCATTGGATCTTAAGTCCAACGCCTTAACCACTCGGCCATCCTGGTGATATTTTCAGTGGGATTTCAATGGAAATTTACTTTCATTTTCTTCAAATCTTTATTAAGATAAACATATTTGTGAGGCGAATACATTTGGTGCAATTGTTGGAGGTCAACTGCCCGGCAATGAAGCAGGAGGTGAATGATCCGGCAATGATAGGAGATTTGAACCATACGGCAATGTTGACTACTTCAATTTGTCGATAAATAGGTGTCAGACGAATTCTTTATTTTGAAGGGAGTAATATTATACCAGAAGTGGGGTTCGAACCCACGAGAGCATATGCCCATTGGATCTTAAGTCCAACGCCTTAACCACTCGGCCATCCTGGTGACATTTACAGCATTACTTCAAGCAAAGTTTATTTTAATTTTCATCCAATCTTTAGCAAGATAATCACATTTCGGAGCCGAACAGAATTGTAGGGAGTGTTGGAGGTGAACCATCCGGTAATGACGCTGGACGTGAACCATCCGTAAATGTTGACTACCTCTTTTTGTCGATAAATAGGATGCAGACTTCTTTTTTTCGAAGGGAGTCATAGAGAAGAAGTAACAGGGTTTTAATGGTTTCAAGAAATGTTGGCGAGCCAGCCAGGAGGAGTTCCTGGGATGGATTAGGCAGAACCAACTCCCAAGGAATTACCAATCTAAGACCGGTCTATAGAGAGTGAGCAGGAAGCTGTTGTGACTTTTTCTGCATAGAGTGTTCACCATTAAAGTGAAAACTGTCAAATTTATCAGGAGTGGGGTTCGAACCCACTAGGGTATACTCCCATTGGATCTTAAGTCCAATGTCTTAACCACCCGGCCATCCTGTTTGTTTAAACAGTGTTATTTCAAGCAAAGTTTATTTTAATTTTCCTCCAATCTTTAGCAAGATACATTCATTTGTGAGAAGAAGATATATTTTTGGAGTGTTGGAGGTGAACTAATCAGGCAAAGACGCTGGACGTGAACGATCTGGCAATTTGGACCTCATCTGTTTGTCAATAAATAGAATGCAGACTTCATATTTATTTAGATGGGAGAAACAGAGAAGAAGTAACAGAGTTTTAATAGTTTGGAACATTTGGGCGGAGCCAGCCAGGAGGAGTTCCTGTGGGTCGATTAGGATCAATCTCAAGGGCCAGCCAATCGGCAAGAGCTGTTCGATGGAGAGTGAAGAAGCTGTTTTTGGCCTACATTTTCTGCCTAGAGTTGCTCTAGACAGGCATTAAAGTGGTAATTGTCAAAATACCAGGAGTGTCTGAACTCGAACCCATGACCCGCGAGGGCATACACCATTGGATATCTATTAAGTCTAAGTCCGCAACGCCTTAACCTCTGTGCCATCCTAGTGATTTTAAATAGTTAACAGTGGGATTTCAATGGAAATTCTACTTTCATTGTCTTCAAATCTTTATTAAGATAAACATATTTATAGAGGCGAATACATTTGGTGCAATTGTTGGAGGAGTCAACTGCCCGGCAATGAAGCAGGAAGTGGGGGTCAACTGCCCGGTCAATCAACGCAATGAAGCAGGAGTAAGAATGATGAGGCCCGGCAATGATAGGGAGATTTGAACCATACGGCAATGTTGACTTGATCATTCTCAATTTGTCGATAAATATAGGATACAGACGGTGAGCTTCTAACTTTTATTTTGGAAAGGAGTAATATTATTGATACCTTGAAGCGGGGTTCGAACCCACTAGATACATAGTGGGGTTCGAACCCACGAGCATATGCCATTAGACTTAAAGTCCTTGCCTTAACCCACTTTCAACGACCCAACCTGTGCCACCATTTACCCTAATATGCCACTCAGCCATCCTGATCTTAAGTCCAACGCCGCCCTAACCACTCAGCCATCCTGGTGACATTTAAAGCATTACAAGCAAGCAAAGTTTATTTTAATTTTCATCCAATCTTTTAGCAAGATAATCACATTTCAGGAGAGCAGAACAGAATTGTCATAGGGAGTGTTGGAGGTGAACCATCCGGTAATGACGCTGGGCTGGGACGTGAACCATCCGTGAAATGTTGACTACCTCTTTTTGTCGATAAACAGGATGCAGTAGGATGCAGACTTCCTTTTTTTCGAGAAGGAGGAGTCATAGAGAAATAGCTAACAGGTTTTAATGGTTTCAAGAAGAATGCGAAGTAACAGGGTTTTAATGGTCAAAGAAATGTGTTATGTCAGCTGAGGATTCTGGGTTCCTGGGATGCATTAGTAGAACTATCCCCAACTCCCATCCCAAGAATTAACAATCTAAGACCGGTCTATAGAGAGATAGAGAGTAGGCAGGGAAGCTGTTTGTGACTTTTCTGCATAAGTGTTCCACCATTCGTGAGCAGGAAGCTGTTGTGCCAGACTTTTTCTGCATAGAGTGTTCACCACAAAGTGAAACTGTCAATCGACAGAACCCACTAGGTGGGCTTGAAAGTGAAACTGGTCGAATGACAGGAGGGCTTGAACTGCACTAGGCATACTCCTAGGTATTGGACTCCCATTGATCTTAAGTTCAATGTCTTAACCACTCCGTGGGTCCATCCTGTTTGTTTAAAAACAGTGTTATTTCAAGCAAAGTTTATTTTAATTTTTCTCCAATCTTTAAAAGCAAGATACATTCATTTTGTGCAGGAAGAAGATATAAGATATATATTTTGGAGTGTTGGAGGTAAACTAATCAGGCAAAGACAAGGCGGCTTTGGACGTGAATCCGATCTGGAAGGCAATTTTGGACCTTTCATCTGTGTTGTCTTAATAATAAATAGAATGCAGACTTCATATTTATTTAGATGGGAAAGAGGGAGTCTTTGTAACCAGAATCCCATCCGAGTTCGATTCATATTTATTTAGGATGGGAGAAACAGGAGCATTACTTCAAAGGAAGTTAAAGAGTTTGATAATAGTTTCAGACAGTTTTCTTTTAAGATATTAAAGTGGTACATTTCAGCCGAACAAATTGCCAAGGGAGTTCCTGTTGAGTGAACCATTCCGGTAAGAATGCGTGCATCCAATCTCAAGGAATGACCAATCCAAGAGTGTTCGATGGAGAGTGAGAAGGGAAGCTGCTTCTGGACATTTTCTACCCAGAGTTTTCTGCATTAAAGTGGTAACTTCGTCAAAATACTAGAGTGGGGTTCGAGAATCCCATCCTGTTTGTAAGGCATGTTATTAATACCATTGATCTTTTAAGTCCAACGCTCTTAACCACTCAGTCATCCTGGTGATTTTGACAGTGGATTTCAATAGGGGATGCAGAAACGCTCAACCACATCGTTAGCCATCCTTGTATTTTGACAGGATTAATGGAAATGATTGGCTCGTAACCCGGCTAAGATAAACATATTTCAGAGGCGAATACATTTGGTGCAATTGTTGGAGGTCAATCTATCGCAATTAATATGTGGAGGTGAATGATCCGCAATAATATGAGAGATTTTGAACTATATCGGCAATTGTCTTCAAATTTTTATTAAGATAAAGAGTCATGCGAGAAAAGTAACAGGGTTTTAATGGTTTCAAGAAATGTTGGCGAGTAGCCAGCCAGGAGGAGTTCTGGGATGGATTGTTAGGGCAACTCCCAAGGAATTACTGTCTGAACACGGTCTATAGAGTAGAGCAAGGCTATTTGTGAGGCGAATACATTTAAGTGCAATTGTTGAGCAACAACTGCCCGGCAATGAAGCAGGAGGTACCATCCTGGCAATATAGGAGATTTGGAAACCATACTGCAATGTTGGAATATCATCAATTCTATATTTTTCTACAAGATGCAGACGACTCTCTTAAAAGTGAAATTTTGAAGGGAGTGAAGGGAGATATTATACCAGAAAGTGGAGCTTCGAACCACGAGAGCATATGCTCCATTGGAGCTAGTCCAACGCCTTAACCACTGCCATCCTGGTGACATTTTTCTACAGCATTATTTTCCAAGCAAAGTTTATTTTAATTTTCACCTCCAATCCACCCCAACTTAGTAGGCAAGATAATCTGCATTTGTGAAGTTTAACAGCCGAACAGAATTGTAGGGAGTGTTAGTGTGACTGACATCCGGTAAGGACGCTGGACGTGAAACGATCATGTGCAATGTTGATCTACATCTCTTTGTTTTTGTTGTCGACAAATACAGCTAGGATGCAGACTTCATATTTATTTTTCAAGAAGGGAGTCATAGAGAAGAAGTAAATACAGAGAGTTTTAAAATGGTTTCAAGAAATGTTGATTTTTGGCAGCCAGCCAGAGGAGTTCCTTTGTGATGGATTAGGCAAGAACCAATCTCCAAGGAATTACCAATCTAAGACCGCCCATAGACCGTTCGTCTATGGAGAGTGGAAGCTTTAGTTGCCAGACTTTTTTTCTTGCCTAGAGCATAGAGTGTTCACCATTGCATTAAAGTGTGTAAACTGTCAAAAATACACCGACAGAGAGTGGTGAGGCTTCGAAGCCGGAACCCACTAGGACATATCATCTCCCATTGATCTTAAGTCCAATGTCTTAACCACCTCTCGGCCATCCTGGTTTGTTTAAACATTGTTATTCTTAAGCTAAAGTTTATTTTAATTTTCCTCCAATCTTTAGCAGCAAGATACATAGATTCATTTCCCAGAGAGGAAGACAGGTATATTTTTGAAGTGTTGGAGGTGAACTAATCAGGCAAAGACGCTGACGAAACGTTTACGATCTGGCAATTTGATCCTCTCATACTATGTATTAAGAATGACCATAAGCTGCGACATTATGCAGCATTACCATCCTGGTGACATTTTACAGCATTACTCACAGCAAAGTTTATTTAATTTTCATCCGCACATTTTGAAGGAAGATAATCACATTTCGGAGCCGAACAGAATTGTAGGGAGTGTTGGAGGTGGAGGCAGAACCATCCGTAAGGACGCCGCTGGACGTGACCAACCATTGAGAATGCGACAACCTCTTTTTGTCGAGTCAACTGCCGGACGCAGACTTTTTTTTTCGAAGGAGTCATAGAGAAGAAGTAACAGGGTTTTAATGGTTTCAAGAAATGTTGAGCCAGCCAGGAGGAGTTCCTGGGATGGATTAGGCAGAACCAACTCCCAAGGAATTACCAATCTAAGACCGGTCTATAGAGAGTGAGCAGGAAGCTGTTGTGACTTTTTTCTGCATAGAGTGTTCACCATTAAAGTGAAACTGTCAATTTATCAGGAGTGGGCTTGAACCCACTAGGGATCTTAAGTCCAATGTCTTAACCACCCGGCCATCCTGTTTGTTTAAACAGTGTTATTTCAAGCAAAGTTTATTTTAATTTTCCTCCAATCTTTAGCAAGATACATTCATTTGTGAGAAGAAGATATATTTTTGGAGTGTTGGAGGTGAACTAATCAGGCAAAGACGCTGGACGTGAACGATCTGGCAATTTGGACCTCATCTGTTTGTCAATAAATAGAATGCAGACTTCATATTTATTTAGATGGGAGAAACAGAGAAGAAGTAACAGAGTTTTAATAGTTTGGAGACATTTTGGCGAGCCAGCCAGGAGGAGTTCCTGTGGTGGATTAGGCGGCATCCAATCTCAAGGAATGACCAATCCAAGAGTGTTCGATGGAGAGTGAGAAGGAAGCTGTTTGGACATTTTCTGCCTAGAGTTTCTGCATTAAAGTGGTAATTGTCAAAAATACCAGGAGTGGGGCCCAAACCCACGAGGGCATAGGCCCATTGCATCTTAAGTCCAACGCCTTAACCACTCGGCCATCCTGGTGATTTTGACAGTGGGATTTCAATGGAAATTACTTTCATTGTCTTCAAATCTTTATTAAGATAAACATATTTGTGAGGCGAATACATTTGGTGCAATTGTTGGAGGTCAACTGCCCGGCAATGAAGCAGGAGGTGAATGATCCGGCAATGATAGGAGATTTGAACCATACGGCAATGTTGACTACTTCAATTTGTCGATAAATAAGATGCAGACGACTTCTTTATTTTGAAGGGAGTAATATTATACCAGAAGTGGGGTTCGAACCCACGAGCATATGCCCATTGGATCTTAAGTCCAACGCCTTAACCACTCGGCCATCCTGGTGACATTTACAGCATTACTTCAAGCAAAGTTTATTTTAATTTTCATCCAATCTTTAGCAAGATAATCACATTTCGGAGCCGAACAGAATTGTAGGGAGTGTTGGAGGTGAACCATCCGGTAAGGACGCTGGACGTGAACCATCCGTAAATGTTGACTACCTCTTTTTGTCGATAAATAGGATGCAGACTTCTTTTTTTCGAAGGGAGTCATAGAGAAGAAGTAACAGGGTTTTAATGGTTTCAAGAAATGTTGGCGAGCCAGCCAGGAGGAGTTCCTGGGATGGATTAGGCAGAACCAACTCCCAAGGAATTACCAATCTAAGACCGGTCTATAGAGAGTGAGCAGGAAGCTGTTGTGACTTTTTCTGCATAGAGTGTTCACCATTAAAGTGAAAACTGTCAAATTTATCAGGAGTGGGGTTCGAACCCACTATGGTATACTCCCATTGGATCTTAAGTCCAACGCCTTAACCACTCGGCCATCCTGGTGATTTTGACAGTGGGATTTCAATGGAAAGTTTATTTTAATTTTCCTCCAATCTTTAGCAAGATAAACATATTTGTGAGAAGAAGATACATTTGGAGTGTTGGAGTCAACTAATCAGGCAAAGACGCAGGAGGTGAATGATCCAAAATGATGGCAATTTGGACCTCATCTGTTTGTCAATAAATAGGATGCAGACTTCATATTTTAGATGGACAAACAAAGAAGAAGCACAGAGTTTTAGTTTGACACATTTTTATGAAGCCAGCCAGGAGGAGTTCCTGTGCATTAGGGCGGCACCCAATCTCTGCCAAGGAATGACCAATCCAAGAGTGTTCCATGGAGAGGAGAAGGAAGCTGTTTGGACATTTTTCGCCTAGGAGTTTTCTGCATTAAAGTAATTGTCAGGCCACACAGGAGGGGTTTTGAACTCCACGAGGCATACGCCCATTGATATTAAGTCCAACCACATCTAGTGATTTACAGCATTACTTCAAGCAAAGTTTATTTTAATTTTCATCCAATCTTTAGCAAGATAATCACATTTCGAGGCGAACAGAATTGTAGGGAGTGTTGGAGGTGAACCATCGGTAATGACGCTGGACGGAACCATCCGGTCCGTAAATGTTGACTACCTCTTTTTGTCGATAATAGGATAGCAGACTTCTTTTTTCGAAGGAGTCATAGAGAAGAAGTAACAGGGTTTTAATGGTTTCAAGAAATGTTGGCAAGCCAGCCAGCCAGGAGGTCCTGATGGATTAGGCAGAACCAACTCCCAAGGAATTACCAATCTAAGACCGGTCTATAGGAGAGTGAGCAGGAAGCTGTTGTGACTTTTTCTGCATAGAGTGTTCACCATTAAAGTGAAAACTGTCAATTTATCAGGAGGGGTTCGAACCCACTAGGTATACTCCCCATTGATTCTAAGTCCAATGTCTTAACTAATTCGGCCATCCTCGTTTGTTTAGTATACTCCCATTGGACTTAAGTCCAATGTCTTAACTGCCCTGGCTAATTCTTTGTTATGTTATTTCAAGCAAAGTTTATTTTAATTTTCCTCCAATCTTAGCATACATTCATTTGTGAGAAGAAGATATATTTTTGGAGTGTTGGAGGTGAACTAATCAGGCAAGACGCTGACGCTGGGAACCATCTGGCAATTTGGACCTCATCTGTTTGTCAATAAATAGAATGCAGACTTCATATTTATTTAGATGGGAGAAACAGAGAAGAAGTAACAGAGTTTTAATAGTTTGGAGACATTTTGAGCCAGCCAGGAGGAGTTCCTGTGGTGGATTAGGCATCCAATCTCAAGGAATGACCAATCCAAGAGTGTTCGATGGAGAGAAGGAAGCTGTTTGGACATTTTCTGCCTAGAGTTTTCTGCATTAAAGTGGTAATTGTCAAAATACCCAGGAGGGGTTCGGTTCAACCCACACGAGGCATACGCCCATTGATCTTAAGTCCAACGCCTTAACCACTCGGCCATCCTGGTGATTTTGACAGTGGGATTTCAATGGAAATTACTTTCATTGTCTTCAAATCTTTATTAAGATAAACATATTTAGAGGCGAATACATTTGGTGCAATTGTTGGAGGTCAACTGCCGCAATGAAGCAGGAGGTGAATGATCCGGCAATGATAGGAGATTTGAACCATACGCAATGTTGACTACTTCAATTTGTCGATAAATATATAGGATGCAGACGACTTCTTTATTTTGAAGGAGTAATATTATACCAGAAGTGGGTTCGAACCCACGAACGAGCAGCATTTGCCCAATGGATCTTAAAGTCCAACGCCTTTAACCATGACATTTACAGCATTACTTTACAAGCAAAGTTTATTTTAATTTTCATCCAATCTTTTAGCAAGATAATCACATTTCGGAGGCGAACAGAATTGTAGGGAGTGTTGGAGGTGAACCATCCGGTGACGCTGGACGTGAACCATCCGAATGTTGACTACCTTTTTTGTCGATTAAACAGGATGCAGACTTCTTTTTTCGAAGGAGTCATAGAAGAAGTAACAGGGTTTTAATGGTTTCAAGAAATGTTGGCGAGCCAGCCAGGAGGAGTTCCTGGGATGGATTAGGCAGAACCAACTCCCAAGGAATTACCAATCTAAGACCGGTCTATAGAGAGTGAGCAGGAAGCTGTTGTGACTTTTTCTGCATAGAGTGTTCACCATTAAAGTGAAAACTGTCAAATTTATCAGGAGTGGGCTTCGAACACACTAGGGTATACTCCCATTGGATCTTAAGTCCAACGCCTTAACCACTCGGCCATCCTGGTGATTTTGACAGTGGGATTTCAATGGAAATTTACTTTCATTGTCTTCAAATCTTTATTAAGATAAACATATTTGTGAGGCGAATACATTTGGTGCAATTGTTGGAGATCAACTGCCCGCAATGAAGCAGGAGGTGAATGATCCGCAATGATGGGAGAGATTTGAAACTAGATATGTTGACTACTTCAATTTGTCGATAACAGACAAATAGGATGCAGACGACTTCTTTATTTTGAAGGGAGTAATATTATATTGCAGAAGTGGGTTCCAACCATGGAGCATATGCCCAATGGATCTTAAGTCCAACGCCCCAACCAGACCGCTGCATTTTCTACAGAATTACTCAAGCATGGGAAGTTTATTTTAATTTTCAATCTTTGCAATAAATAGGATTCGACACATTTCCGGAGGCGAACAGAATTGTAGGGAGTGTTGGAGGTGAACCATCCGGTAATGACGCTGGACGTGAACCATCCGTAAATGTTGACTACCTCTTTTTGTCGATAAATAGGATGCAGACTTCTTTTTTTCGAAGGGAGTCATAGAGAAGAAGTAACAGGGTTTTAATGGTTTCAAGAAATGTTGGCGAGCCAGCCAGGAGGAGGTCCTGGGATGGATTAGGCAGAACCAACTCCCAAGGAATTACCAATCTAAGACCGGTCTATAGAGAGTGAGCAGGAAGCTGTTGTGACTTTTTCTGCATAGAGTGTTCACCATTAAAGTGAAAACTGTCAAATTTATCAGGAGTGGGGTTCGAACCCACTAGGGTATACTCCCATTGGATCTTAAGTCCAATGTCTTAACCACCCGGCCATCCTGTTTGTTTAAACAGTGTTATTTCAAGCAAAGTTTATTTTAATTTTCCTCCAATCTTTAGCAAGATACATTCATTTGTGAGAAGAAGATATATTTTTGGAGTGTTGGAGGTGAACTAATCAGGCAAAGACGCTGGATGTGAACCATCTGGCAATTTGGACCTCATCTGTTTGTCAATAAATAGAATGCAGACTTCATATTTATTTAGATGGGAGAAACAGAGAAGAAGTAACAGAGTTTTAATAGTTTGGAGACATTTTGGCGAGCCAGCCAGGAGGAGTTCCTGTGGTGGATTAGGCGGCACCCAATCTCAAGGAATGACCAATCCAAGAGTGTTCGATGGAGAGTGAGAAGGAAGCTGTTTGGACATTTTCTGCCTAGAGTTTTCTGCATTAAAGTGGTAATTGTCAAAAATACCAGGAGTGGGGTTCGAACCCACGAGGGCATACGCCCATTGGATCTTAAGTCCAACGCCTTAACCACTCGGCCATCCTGGTGATTTTGACAGTGGGATTTCAATGGAAATTTACTTTCATTGTCTTCAAATCTTTATTAAGATAAACATATTTGTGAGGCGAATACATTTGGTGCAATTGTTGGAGGTCAACTGCCCGGCAATGAAGCAGGAGGTGAATGATCCGGCAATGATAGGAGATTTGAACCATACGGCAATGTTGACTACTTCAATTTGTCGATAAATAGGATGCAGACGACTTCTTTATTTTGAAGGGAGTAATATTATACCAGAAGTGGGGTTCGAACCCACGAGAGCATATGCCCAATGGATCTTAAGTCCAACGCCCTAACCACTCAGCCATCCTGGTGACATTTACAGCATTACTTCAAGCAAAGTTTATTTTAATTTTCATCCAATCTTTAGCAAGATAATCACATTTCGGAGGCGAACAGAATTGTAGGGAGTGTTGGAGGTGAACCATCCGGTAATGACGCTGGACGTGAACCATCCGTAAATGTTGACTACCTCTTTTTGTCGATAAATAGGATGCAGACTTCTTTTTTTCGAAGGGAGTCATAGAGAAGAAGTAACAGGGTTTTAATGGTTTCAAGAAATGTTGGCGAGCCAGCCAGGAGGAGTTCCTGGGATGGATTAGGCAGAACCAACTCCCAAGGAATTACCAATCTAAGACCGGTCTATAGAGAGTGAGCAGGAAGCTGTTGTGACTTTTTCTGCATAGAGTGTTCACCATTAAAGTGAAAACTGTCAAATTTATCAGGAGTGGGCTTCGAACCCACTAGGGTATACTCCCATTGGATCTTAAGTCCAATGTCTTAACCACCCGGCCATCCTGTTTGTTTAAACAGTGTTATTTCAAGCAAAGTTTATTTTAATTTTCCTCCAATCTTTAGCAAGATACATTCATTTGTGAGAAGAAGATATATTTTTGGAGTGTTGGAGGTGAACTAATCAGGCAAAGACGCTGGATGTGAACCATCTGGCAATTTGGACCTCATCTGTTTGTCAATAAATAGAATGTTGACTTCATATTTATTTAGATGGGAGAAACAGAGAAGAAGTAACAGAGTTTTAATAGTTTGGAGACATTTTGGCGAGCCAGCCAGGAGGAGTTCCTGTGGTGGATTAGGCGGCACCCAATCTCAAGGAATGACCAATCCAAGAGTGTTCGATGGAGAGTGAGAAGGAAGCTGTTTGGACATTTTCTGCCTAGAGTTTTCTGCATTAAAGTGGTAATTGTCAAAAATACCAGGAGTGGGGTTCGAACCCACGAGGGCATACACCCATTGGATCTTTAGCGCTATCTGACTCAGGCATGGCCACCAAAAAATCCATTGTCAGCATCCAATCCCTGTGCTCCCTCAACAATGGATGGGCCAATCCCTGTGCTCCCTCAACAATGGATGGGCCAATGGCGTTTCGGCCTCACAATGGATTCGGGCCAGCCAAATCTCGCGGCAAGTCTCGCGACGGTTGGTACGACGTACGCAATTTACACTTCAACAATGGATGGGCCAATGGTGCGTCGGCCTCACAATGGATTCGGCCAATCGCTACGCCGCACAAGATCACGAGCACGGCTACGCATGACATTGGACGTAAGCTGTTTTCCACCCGACAACATGTCAAGCGTAAGTTATCCTACTTTAATATTCTTTAGCCGCCGCCGTAAACGTCACATCTATGTTGTTAACTTTTTTCATCACATCACGTTACACGCACAACGAGCGAATGCTCCGAGATCGCGCTACCTACATTGTAATAACGAGTGTCGGACAACGGTATAGCAGTCAGTGGTAGCTAGCGCGAGCACAACAACTCGCCCGTGACATGGCACGGTGTTATTCTCTTCTCCATTAGTTGTCATGTGTACATTCGCAAAACGAGCTAAGGCTCGCAAGATCGCGAGCGTCAACGCAAGTCGTGTAATAATAAGTGTATAATATTAACGTGACCTGCAAAAATGGCCGGAAACGGCCATGGATAAATACTACTGTAATGCACCGGGTGAAAACACGCAAACGTCCAAGTATCGACAGCAGATGTACATGGTTAATTATAAAGACTCCTATAATATATCTTCATTTTATATATACCGTTAAAGGAAACAGAGTCATAGTTTATTAATTTAACAACTGACATATTATAGACATATTATGCACAACATTACAAATTACAAATTACAAATACAAATAATTTGTATTTGTAATATATATAATTACAAATTACAAATTACACACGACATATTATAGACACAGTATAATTAAACAGTATAATTGTGAATAATGTGTATCCATATATATATATGCTTTAACTAAAACTAGTGGTGTTTGTTTGTCTTTTTTCATAGGTGAGCTTATCGGGGTTGACTATTTGTTGAGTCAGACTGGTCAGCCCCTTAAGATACTCCCTGACTCAGAGGAGACAGACACTATGCTGGAGGATGTGAACGAGAGAGAGGAGGAAGAAGAAGAAGAAGAAGAAGAAGAAGAAGGAGAAGACGAGGGCTTCCAGGAAGACACAGTGTCAAGTCACCTGGATGAACCAAGCCTCACTGACTCTTCTCAGCCTGCAGCCACCTATCTGTTCTTCCAGACTCCTGCCTCCTCCCTGCCGGCTGCGTCCACCTCCCAGCCTGCTAACTCCTCCTCCCAGCCTCCTGCCTCCTCCCAGGGTGCTACCTCCTCCTTCCAGCCTCCTGCCTCCTCCCAGGGTGCTACCTCCACCTTCGAGCCTCCTCCCTCCTCCCAGGCTGCTACCTCCACCTTCGAGCCTCCTGCCTCCTCCCATCCTGCTGCCGTCATACCACAGCCAGGTGTCTCCTCAGAGTCCGAGGTATATAAATACATCATTTTGTATAGATAAATGAAATCACTGTACCCGTCTCTTGTCCCATTGCTTACTTTCCTCAAATTGTGTGACTCATCTTTCTCTGATTTATCCAGGCTGTGGATAATTCGTGCATGCCAGGGTTGGACAAGGTGGACAAGTTGGCAGAGTGTCTGGTGGAGTTGAGGAACCAGTCCTCCATGGCTCTGAGCAACCAGACGGTGAGGAACATTTATTGTCATTGACATATTTGATTCTCTCTTTGTGCCATGTAATTCATATTCAAACTCATTGATTCAGATTTATTTTCTTCTCATGCACCGTGTTCTCTCTATTACTCTCTCTTTGCATAGGCAAGCAACATTGTTGCTCTGTGGCAGAACCTGGAGGAGTATGATAAAAAACGCATCATATTCTCTGCCAGGCACCAGAGTCGGCTGGACACGGGAGGTTCAAGTCCCCAAAAACAAGCAGGACTTCACTCCAGGGGTGGAAAGTTTGAAGAGGCACAGCCTGACAACCACTGGCCCACTTGCACAGTGGCCTGACTGCTGCCCCCTGATAGAGACTATATTTATCAGGCTCTGCTCCATACACCGCAGTCCAAGGAAGAAGGGGGCTGGCACACTGTCCAGATGGCTGCTAATCCTGGATGACTATCGCAAAGTCAGGCAGTGCATTCTTGACAATGGGATAGTCATGCAGGATACCACCCTGCAGCTGGTGGACGTGAGCCACACCACCCTGGTGCAGTGGCACAATAAGAGGGTGAAGAAGCAGGACAATGCAGTTGTCATGCAAGGGCTAAATACACCGAGTCTAATATCCCCTCTTATTTGTGCCACTCAACCACCAACATCATTACCCACCTTTCCGAGCCCGGCACATCTCTATACACTGCCCAGCAGCACTGTCGGACAGGCCAGGTTGAAGAGGAAGTCGGAGCGACAGCTCTTTCCTGCTCCATCCCCGGCCCCTCAGCTGGTGGTTCGACAGACATCTTTCCTTCGCCCAGCCAATGCCACAAGGCAGTTGTTCCCCACTTCACTCTCAGTCCCTCAGAGGCTTGTTCCTGCTCTGGCTCCTGCTCCTGCTCCTGCTCCTGCTCCTGCTCCTGGCCCTGCTCCTGGCCGTGCTCCTGCCACTGCTCCTGGCCGTGCTCCTGCCACTGCTCCTGGCCATGCTCCTGCCACTGCTCCTGGCCGTGCTCCTGGCCGTGCTCCTGCCACTGCTCCTGGCCGTGCTCCTGGCCGTGCTCCTGCCACTGCTCCTGGCCGTGCTCCTGGCCGTGCTCCTGCCACTGCTCCTGGCCGTGCTCCTGGCCGTGCTCCTGCCACTGCTCCTGGCCGTGCTCCTGCCACTGCTCCTGGCCTGCTCCTGGCCGTGCTCCTGCCACTGCTCCTGGCCGTGCTCCTGCCACTGCTCCTGGCCGTGCTCCTGGCCGTGCTCCTGCCACTGATCCTGGCCGTGCTCCTGGCCCTGCTCCTGGCCCTGCTCCTGGCCCTGCTCCTGGCCCTGCTCCTGCCACTGCTCCTGCCCCTGCCGCTGCTCCTGGACCTGCTCCTGGCTGTGCTCCTTCTTCTGCTCCTGCTCCTGCCCGCAGAAAACTTCTCAGAAAAGTACAGCACAACACGTGCAAAAAATGCGGGCAGTTCAGGACTGCAGAGACTGGGCACAGCCAGTATAAGGGGGTCATTTACTGCCCCTCAGTAGAGACACTTCCAAAGGAGCAGTGGTTGGAAAGCAGGAGAAAAAAATAACTTTGGACATTCTTTTTGTATATAGTTGTTTAATATGTTAATGTGTTTTATTATAATGTGTTGTTTTGTATATTTTGTCCATATCTTATTTTAATAAATCGTTGCATTTCTCATACGTTTTGCTTTCAAACTCTTGTTTTCAAGTGACAAATAATACTTGTGTAGAGTAAAAGGTACACTATTGTTTTGTTAGACTCTGACCAGTTTTTATCACTTTTACCCAGGGCCACAGTAACTCAAATGAGAGATAATAGAATTACAATGTATATATCAATACTATCTCAGTTCTCTCAGTTCATGTTAAAATTATAGATAACGTCAATATTTTGAGTAAACAAGGGGCGTTTTATTTAAAACGTGTGTATTAACAGGTTATCTGCATTTGATACATCATAAGTAAAGTATGGAAATTGTATTTCATACTAACATAACAGTTAATTGCATTGCACACGTCTATCGGGCAACACAAGCACTTTTAATATGAATATCATAAATCTCCATCCTGCTGGTGTCGGGATTTGAACCCGGCTCACTTTCTTTCCACTCTCTCTCTCTTTCTCTCTTTCTCTCTTCTCCCCCTTTTCCCCCTTTTCCTTTTTCTTCCCCCTCTCCCTTGCTGGACTATTGTTCCCCAGCTTTAGCGCAACGCCTTAACCACTCGGCCATCCTGGTGATATTTTCAGTGGGATTTCAATGGAAATTAACTTTCATTTTCTTCAAATCTTTATTAAGATAAACATATTTGTGAGGCGAATACATTTGGTGCAATTGTTGGAGGTCAACTGCCCGGCAATGATAGGAGATTTGAACCATACGGCAATGTTGACTACTTCAATTTGTCGATAAATAGGATGCAGACGACTTCTTTATTTTGAAGGGAGTAATATTATACCAGGAGTGGGGTTCGAACCCACGAGAGCATATGCCCATTGGATCTTAAGTCCAACGCCTTAACCACTCGGCCATCCTGGTGACATTTACAGCATTACTTCAAGCAAAGTTTATTTTACTTTTCCTCCAATCTTTAGCAAGATACATTCATTTGTGAGAAGAAGATATATTTTTGGAGTGTTGGAGGTGAACTAATCAGGCAAAGACGCTGGATGTGAACCATCTGGCAATTTGGACCTCATCTGTTTGTCAATAAATAGAATGCAGACTTCATATTTATTTAGATGGGAGAAACAGAGAAGAAGTAACAGAGTTTTAATAGTTTGGACACATTTTGGCGAGCCAGCCAGGAGGAGTTCCTGTGGTGGATTAGGCGGCACCCAATCTCAAGGAATGACCAATCCAAGAGTGTTCGATGGAGAGTGAGAAGGAAGCTGTTTGGACATTTTCTGCCTAGAGTTTTCTGCATTAAAGTGGTAATTGTCAAAAATACCAGGAGTGGGGTTCGAACCCACGTGGGCATACGCCCTTTGGATCTTAAGTCCAACGCCTTAACCACTCGGCCATCCTGGTGATTTTGTCAGTGGGATTTCAATGGAAATTTACTTTCATTTTCTTCAAATCTTTATTAAGATAAACATATTTGTGAGGCGAATACATTTGGTGCAATTGTTGGAGGTCAACTGCCGGCAATGAAGCAGGAGGTGATTGATCGGGCAATGATAGGAGATTTGAACCATACGGCAATGTTGACTACTTCAATTTGTCGATAAACAGGATGCAGACTTCTTCTTTATTTTGAAGGGAGTAAAATTATACCAGGAGTGGGGTTCGAACCCACGAGAGCATATGCCCAATAGATCTTAAGTCCAACGCCTTAACCACTCGGCCATCCTGGTGAAATTTTCAGTGGGATTTCAATGGAAATTTACTTTCATTTTCTTCAAATCTTTATTAAGATAATCACATTTCGGAGCCGAACAGAATTGTAGGGAGTGTTGGAGGTGAACCATCCGGTAATGACGCTGGACGTGAACCATCCGTAAATGTTGACTACCTCTTTTTGTCGATAAATAGGATGCAGACTTCTTTTTTTCGAAGGGAGTCATAGAGAAGAAGTAACAGGGTTTTAATGGTTTCAAGAAATGTTGGCGAGCCAGCCAGGAGGAGTTCCTGGGATGGATTAGGCAGAACCAACTCCCAAGGAATTACCAATCTAAGACCGGTCTATAGAGAGTGAGCAGGAAGCTGTTGTGACTTTTTCTGCATTGAGTGTTCACCATTAAAGTGGAAACTGTCAAATATATCAGGAGTGGGGTTCGAACCCACTAGGGTATACTCCCATTGGATCTTAAGTCCAATGTCTTAACCACCCGGCCATCCTGTTTGTTTTAACAGTGTTATTTCAAGCAAAGTTTATTTTACTTTTCCTCCAATCTTTAGCAAGATACATACATTTGTGAGAAGAAGATATATTTTTGGAGTGTTGGAGGTGAATTAATCAGGCAATGACGCTGGACGTGAACCATCTGGCAATTTGGACCTCATCTGTTTGTCAATAAATAGAATGCAGACTTCATGTTAATTTAGACTGGATTAACAGAGAAGAAGTAACAGCCAAGGTGGAGTTCCTGGGGTGGATTTGGCAGCACCCACTCTCAAGGAGTGACCAATCTAAGAGTGGTCGATGGAGAGTGTTGTGAAATTCTCTGCATTGAGTTTTCTGCATTAAAGTGGTAAATGTCAAACATACCAGGAGAGGGGTTTGAACCCACGTGGGCATACGCCCATTGGATCGTAAGTCCAACGCCTTAACAACTTAGCCATCCTGGTGATTTTAACAGTGAGATTTCAACGGAAATTTTTTTTGAGGCGGAGAGATGTTTTTGTGTTTCGGAGGTGAACCAATCAGGCAAATACCTAGACACCAAAAGTGGGATTGGAACCGCGTATGAGACTACTGACGGAGGGGCACAGGGTCTCACAACCTTTGTCCCCGTCTGCTGACACCAATGTTAGTTTGCAATGAAAAAAAGAGGCAACAGCAACGTAAAGCTGACTCACTTCATTAGTTCTTCTGCTGCAGTCTTTAACCACCGTGTCAGCCCGGCTCTGCTGTATTGATGTGTGGATCATTCTCTCGCGAGGCGACCCACAGTCTGACCGATCTAAGACCGGTTTAAATTTCTGCATTAATGTGGAAACTGTCAAATATACCAGGAGTGGGGTTCGAATATGGCCGTTGGATATGAAGTCCAACACCTTTCTATTTGTCGATAAATAGACATTTTCTGAATTTAGAAGGGATTAAACCAATACCAGGAGTGGGGTTCGAACCGACGAGGGCCCATTGGATCTTAAGTCCAACGCCTTAACCACTCAGCCATCCTTCTGATTTGTACATTGAGATTTTAAGGGAAATTTATTTTAATTTACCACAAATCTTTAGCAAGATAAACATATTTGTGAGGCGAAGAGTTGCGTTGGGGGTCAACCATCCGGCAATCCTGACTACTTCAGTTTGTCAATAAATAGGATGACGACTTCCTCTTTATTTAGAAGGGAGAACTTTAATAGCAGGAGTGGGGTTCGAACCCACGAGGGCATACGCCCATTGGATCTTAAGTCCAACGCCTTAACCTCTCGGCCATCCTGGTGATTTTACAAGACTGTTGTAAGATGTCAATTTCAAAATCTGGATAAATCTCACCCAAAAAAATTGAACACACCAAACATGGCATTGGAACCCACCCCCACAATGTGTCCATCCCATTGTGCTCGCTTTTGGCACTCATTGACACTCGTTATTGTCTGTGACCCAATGGGGACTTTTTTAGGCCATGAAATATTCCCATATTTACATCAGTTGTTTAAAAAAATATCTCCCAGATTTCATTTATTCGGTTATTATCTGGATTAATTCAGTTCTCACTTACAGTAGATCTGCTTCCTGGAACAGAACAAAACCAAAATGATGACGGCTTGATAGAAGTGTAAACAACACAGAGGCAGCCAGAAAACACACATGAATTTGAAAGGGCTTAATTTAAATCCAACCCGGATAATGCAGGTATGTCAAAGTATCCGTCAAATACACCAGGAGTGGGGATCTAACCCACGAGGGAAACTGCCCATCAGATCATCAGTCCAACGCATTAACTACTCAGCCATCCTGGGTTTTTATCAGAGAACTTTGAAGCTAAATTATTAATCATTTATTTGTGAGCCAGTGACGTGTGGGGAGCATTGTAGGTGTAGGTACGTATAGTATTACTGACGAAGGTAAAATGTTTTTCTTACTTTTTGTCCCAGTCTGCTGACACCAATGTTTACATTGAACAAAAAGAGGCAACAGCGACGTGAAGCCGACTCACTTCATTAGTTCTTCTGCTGCAGTCTTTATCCACCGTGTCAGCCCGGCTCTGCTGTATTGATCGATGTTGACGTTTACGTGGGTAGAGATTTAGAAGTTAAACGTGAACAGGATTTTAAATGTTCCCCTCCAAGTATGTCAACTCAGACTTTTTAGAAGTGAGTAATTATAGCAAAATTATACCAGGAGTGGGGTTCGAACCCACGAGGGCATCTGCCCATTGGGTCTTAAGTCCAACGCCTTAACCACTCGGCCATCCTGGTGCTGATGTTCTTCTAATGCATGATGTCAACACAAAAGGTCCGTTGTTGATCATTCTCACCAAAGAAATGACAACAAACCAAAAGTGGGGAATATTTACGGTCTATTGCAGGTCTCTGGAGTTTGATTGATGGAACGTCGGCCCTGGATAACCCGCCTCAGTCACACACACACACACACACACACACACACACACACACACACACACACACACACTAAACAGAGTAAATAAAAGAGCCCCGGAGTGTGGCGATGTAAATTTACAGTAAAGTGAAGTGCGGTATCCGCAAGGCCCCAGCGCACTCTTAGGTTATGCAGCGTTGAGATAAATGGAGGTAAAAGTCACCGTGCAGCGGGCAGACAGGCGCCGAGTCAACGGCTTTCACCTGAAGACGAGGGAGAGGCTCCATGCAATATTCCGTTGTTTTTTAATGTAATATTCTACTCCGGGTTTGGGAGCAAATACACTCAAATACAGTCATACGCTCATGCAAGTAAGCACACTCTTGAAAATATGTACTTATGAATGTAAAGGCGGATAACAAAAAGACGACGCAGACGAACTGCCAAGCTTCCTAAACACAGGTGACGTGAAAGTAAGTTTGTGTAAGTGTGTGTAAGTGTGTGTAAGAGTGTATGTAAGAGTGTGACAAAAAAGTAAAAAAGAAACAGTCTTTCTCACTTTTTCTCATCCAAAAGAAGTCACAGGATGTCCTGGTATATACATATATATATATATATATATATATATATATATATATATATATATATATATATACATATATATAAATGTTTATAAAAAGTAAAAGAAGAAGTGAAAGAATAATTGAAAGAAGAAGTGAAAGAAGTGAAGAAGAAGTGAAAGTTGAAGTGAAAGAAAAAGTGAAAGAAGTGAAAGAGGAAGTGAAAGAAAAAGAAAAAGAAAAATTGAAAGAATAAGTAAGAGGAAGTGAAAGAAGAAGTAAAAGAATAACTGAAATAATAATTGAAAGAGGAAGTAAAAGAAGAAGTGAAAGAAGAAGTGAAAGAAGAAGTTTAAATTCTGCAGCAAAACTTCCGTTAAAAAAATTCATGAAATTAATCTTCTGATCCAGCCGGGGGGGGGGGGGGGGGGGGGGGGGCTGTTTCACATGAGCGTAGTGAATAACCCGATGTGAGCAGAGCGAGCCGTTCTGTTCTGACGTCCTGAATGACCTTGAAGAGTTTCTCGGGCTGAAAAAGGTTTTTCTGGAGAGGCTCGTTAGGTCGGAGCAGTTCTCCCTCTGAAGGGTCGTTGAGTTTGAACGCGTCTGTAGTGCTGAGCAGGAGATTATGAGTCAAAGGAGCTTCATGGCTTTTAAAGGCTCTTCGTTATCACCACGGCAACGGCAAAATGTACGCAACAGATATTCCAGTTTCCTTGAAGCTGTTCGGCGTCAGTCTCTTTTTAAAAATACACACACAGCAGAAATTACGCTTTTCTTTCTTCTTCATGTCAAAACCTGGTGCGTATATTACCCACAATGCAACACAACTTCAAAACCAATTCATCAGTCTCTGTGCAGGTACATTTAATAGTCTTATTTCGAGTGGTAATAATATTATTAAAGACATTTGCAGGTGAGAGATCTCCTGAAGGTCAATGAGGCCGTGGAGACATACACACACACACACACACACACACACACACACATATATATATATAAATATATATACATATATATGTGTGTGTGTGTATACACACACAGACACACACATTTTCTTACACACATACACACACACACACATTGGTTTCTGGTAACAAAGAAAGATGTGCTGACTCGACCTTTCCAATCACCTTTTCTTTTTCTCTCTCTCTTCCCCTCTCTCTCTCTCCTCTCCACATATGCACTCAAAAAACCCGATTCAAGCCCTTCTTAGAGGTGACTCAATTAAATATTGTTCAAATCATTGATATAAATCAATTACAAAACGAAGATATTTATATTTCATGGGTGTAACACAAAATGTAGGAATACTTTCATTTATTAGATTTATTTAGGTTACACTCACAGAAACGATTCAAGTCTTCTTAGAGGTGACTCAATTAAATAGTGTTTGATACATTGAAATAAATCAATTACAAAACAAAGATATTTATATGTAATGGGTGTAACACAAAATGTAGGAATACTTTCATTTATTAGATTTATTTAGGTTAGATGGTGTGCATAACTCAAAATGAATGTGTTTAATTGGGGACTACCTTTTGCACATGTGACTTGTTTTCACAAGGTGAATTTGATGTCAGGACTGGTGTAGTGGCTAGCACTGTCGCCTCACAGCATGAGGGCTGTGGGTTCGATTCCCGGAAGGAGCGGTCCTATTATTTTGTGGGGTTTGTTCTCAGTGTGGGTTCCCCAGCTTCCTCTCAGTCCAAAGACTTGCAGTCAGGTTAATTCATCTCTATATTGCCCAAAGGTGTGAGAGTGAATGGTTGTATGTCTATGTGAGCCCTGGATGGACTGGTGGCCTGTCCAGGTGACCCCCCCCCTCCACCCCCCCTCGCCCAATGTCAGCTGGAGTCGGCTCCAAAGACCCCAATGAGGATAAGCGGTACTGAAAAGAATATTTAATTTATATTTTGAGTTGGACAAACACAAATAAATGTAATTGAATGAATTTTGTTATTTTATTTTAAGTGTGTTTGATACAAATGAGTTGGACTAACTCAAATAAATTCAATTTAATGAATATCATTATTTTATTTTAGATGTGTTTGATAAAAATGAGTTGGACTAACTCAATTACATTGTATTGCACTGATGTGCTAAATTTGAGTTGGAGTTGCATATAATTATTGAATGGAAAACCTGCCAACACTTTAATTGAGTTCATCCATTGAGCCATTTCTTTGAGTGTACCGAGTGGCACCGCTCCGTTGCCACAGAGACCAGCTCTGCTTGAGGTGACGGACATCTTTCTATTTTGGGAAGAAAGAAAGTCCTGTTGAACTGAAACTAAATGAAACTAACTGAAACTAACTGGAACTAACTCAAACTTAAAACCACGCTCAATTTCTCTTTTCTTTTTTATTCCATCAGCGAATTATGTCTCGTTATTTCCTCTCGGCCTCGTTGGCACCGCTCTGAAGAACCGAGTCATGTTCCAGATGTTCCTCCGTGGTTCTGATGACATGTTGGCCTGAACGCCGGCGAGGGGTTTCCTTCGCGCTGACGTCGACCTTCTCCAGTCGTCCCAGTTCCCCCGTTCAGTTTGGTTTCGTCTGCAGTTTATTTTTATTTCTTTAATATCGTTCCGCATTTCTGCATTTTGTTAAAAAACAAAAGCATCGGGAAGCCGCGAGCGGAGGATCTAAGGCGGGGACGCTCGTCCTCGGGGGAAATCATCGCCGGCTCCGGGTATACCGCCGCTCGGTTCTCCGTTTCCTCGGAGAACCGTTTCTAAAAAAGCGAGAGAGCGGCGGCGAGGACGTCGTTTCATCTCGCTCGCTTCATCCCCCGGAGGACGAGACGCTGCGGGCCTCCGGAGGCCACTTCCTGTTTGTTTGTTTGGGGGCTGAAACACGACAGGAAGTTGTTTTGTGCTTGAAAGGAGGAGCGAAAGCTGCAGGGGAAACAGAAGAGAGAGAATAGCTCTTTGCAAAGGAACGTCAGGATCTGAAGTTGGGGTTTAATCAGCGAGCGCCATTCCCGACAAAAGCATCAAATGTCCGGAGGTCAAAAGGTCAGCGCTCGTCAAGAAGAGCGAGTCCAGGGGAGAGAGGAGGAACGTCTGTGAGATCAAAGAGATCACAACGAGAAGGTTGGAAAGAAGACTTCAGACTGTGGCCATGCAGGTACACACACACACACACACACACACACACACACACACACACACACACACACATACAAACGCACACGCACATGCACGCACGCACACGCACGCATGAACACACACACATATGCATGCACACTCACACACATGCACGAACACGCAAGCATGCACACACGCACACACGCATACACACACGCATATATATATATATATATATATATATATATATATATATATGTGTATATATGTGTATATACAGTATATATAAATATATACATATATGTGTATATATACACATATACACATATACACATATGTATATATATACACATATACATATATATATATATGTATATATATATATATCAATGTGTACATATGTGTATATACAGTATATATAAATATATACATACATGTGTATGTATATATATATATATATATATATATATATATATATATATATATATATCTGATCAATGAGACCTGTGATGTGTCTTCTCTCTCCGTCGTTCACCATGTTGTGAGTTTGGAGTCTCTCTGAGTTTAATTGACTCTGCGTCCCGTCGGCCAATAGAATCGTCACTTTGCTGGCAGATTAGCCTCAAATGTGTTTTTGTTCCGGCGTTAACGACTCCACGGCTCCACGCCGCCGGGTCGGCAGGTAACGGCCACTTCACAAGTGCCCAATTAAATTCCAGAGAGCGTGCTCTTGTTTTCCTCGGCGAGGGCTCATTTCTTTTCACCTCCTCCTGAGGAGACGAGACTTTGACGTCTGATTCTTTATCTTTATTTATATAAAACATAGAGAAGGAGAGAAATGGCACACATACGCTGATACACAAACAAACATGCAGAGACAGACACATACACATTCACACACACACACACACACAAAGATACACACACATGCATTGATACACACACATATGCAGAGACAGACACATACACATTCACACACACACACACGCACACAAAGATACACACACATGCATTGATACACACACATATGCAGAGACAGACACATACACATTCACACACACACACACACAGACACACAGAGACATACACACACAGAGAGACACACACACAAACACAGACACATTCACACACGCATATACACAGACAGACACACAAACAGACACACACACACAGAGACACACACACAGACACACACAAACAGACACACACACACACACACACACACAGACAGACACGCAGAGACATACACACACAAACAGACCCAGAGGTAGACACACATACACATTCACACACATACACACTCAGACGGGGGGGAGGAGCTTGTTTCCTAGTAGGGTTGGTTCTGCTGCCCCCTGTGGACTAAAGTGGTAGTGTTGGTTTTGGCGCCCCCTGTGGACTAAGGTGGTAGTGTTGGCTCTCTCTCTCTCGCTCTGTCCCTCTCTCTCTCTCTCTCTCCCTCACTCTCTCTGTCTCTCTCCCTTTCTCCCTCCTTCTCTGCTGCAGACCAGTCTGGTCCGGTGGGTTCAGGTCAACCTCTAGTCAACAGCATCAGGACCGGCTCGGCTCTGATCGGAGGGACTGGACCATGTCTCACCGTCTCTTCCTTTCACTGTTTTGGGACTTGCTTCTCATCGTCAGCGTCCGGAGAGGACACTCCCACATCTCGTTGACGAGCAGTCGTCTTCGGAGAAGATGGCGACGGCCACAAAGAAATCCATCAAAAAGTTAAACGTTTTGGATAATTGTTCCCGCCCCGGTCGGATTGATTAAAAAGAAGTGTCAGGAGTTCATTGAAAAGTGCCTCTTGAAATCTGCGCGACCGTCTCGGTGCACAAAGAAGTAATTATACCGGCCGCGTTATCTTGGAATGCAAAAAAACCAAAGCAATGTGGGGCAAAAATTGATTTTGTTCCGTATTTTATTCGGGGGGGAAATTGCTATTTAAATTAAATCTTAAATTTTCTTTCTCGGGATAATGAACAGAAAGGTCCAGCTGGGCGTCTGAGGACGTGAAGTGATGTTCTCCGTGTTCTGCAGTTAGTGGGCCGGACCCGGGCTCAGACACCCGGGGGAGACGGAGATGGGCAGGTATATAATAAAGACCACGGCCAGACACTCAGGAAGTCCATCAGCACGCATTCAGAGACAAACACTGTTTTAGATTATTGTTGTTGTGCTTTAATTTAAGTAATACAAAATCTGGTATATAATATTCATAACAATGTTGTCCTCACCTGGAAAAAAAAGTATATCTTTTTATTACTCTACATCATGTTCTAAAAAGGAATAAAAAATAAGGTCAGCTGAGTATTAATTTGTCTTACCTTATATATTATTTATTATTTTCTGCGATATTTTAATTAATACATCTCTAATTAATAATCCATTCATTAGCAAAAGCTGGTTAATAATTTTCATAACTAATGTGCTCGCCTGAAAAAAAGAGTTACTTTTTTTCATACTTTTTAGCTATATTTTAATTAATACATCTAAAAATGTTGTAATACTCAGCCCTACATCATGTTCTAAATAGGAATAAAATAATATTTTTTTTCCAGGTGAGTATACATTTTTCTTACCTTATATATTATTTATTTTTTGCGATATTTTAATTAATACATCTCAAATTAATAATCCATTCATTAGCAACAACTGGTGTATAATATTCATAACAATCCTGTTCTAACCTGAAAAAAAAAGTAATGGATTAAATTGATCTGATTGCTACCGTCTAGCCTTAGATTAGCTTATTTTAGCACAATGACTCTGGACTTCTGGGGGGGGGCATGTGGTCACAGCCAAGTAGAGTTATTAATTTGCCTCAGCCGTCTTTACAACCTGTCCATATACCACATCCCTGTCCTTTGACCTCACATTGGGTCAGGAACAACTCCCAAGAAATTGAGAAAACAACCTTTCCTTCTCCCACGGCTACGAAGAAGAAGAATAAAGACTTTTTTAGCAACACCGACGTCTACGTTCTGGTCACCTCCCTGTGCCGTTAATGTCCTTTTCCTAAATGCTCTTCCTCTTCGGTGGATTGTGACTCGATGAGAGAGATGCTGATGCCCACACGTGGGATCCCCCAACACACACACAAGTGGATTTAACTGCTGCAGATCGGCGGCGGAGGCCGAGAGCGTGACGCCGACGCCCACGCCGTCTGTTTCTCAAGACCCCCAAAGAGCAGATGGGATTTTAATGAGGACAAAAGTTTGAGAAAACTACAAAGTGCTTTTTTTTTTACCCGTCTGTATTTGTTCCTTCACCTCAACTCTCACAACTCAAGCACTATTTTTCTTTTCTATCAATAAATTCAAAAGAAGAAAAACAGGAAAATAACTATTAAACTGTCCCGAATGACACGTGTGTGGCTCTATAGAGCCGCACGGTGCGACTTTCATGAGCCCGAACATGAACATGTGCACATAGACTTCTAAACAACCAGAGGAGTCGCCCCCTGGTGGTCAGTAGAGGGAATGTAGCTTCAACCCATGAAGTTTAGACTGACACAAAACCAGAGGAGTCGCCCCCTGGTGGTCAGTAGAAAGAATGCAGTTGTAACACGTGAAGCATAGACTTCTATACAACCAGAGGAGTCGCCCCCTGGTGGTCAGCAGAGGGAATGCAGCTTTAACACATGAAGAATAAATGTTACTTTGTGAAAATACTTGCTGTATGAATGCTTTATCTGCCGATGAAGGTCGTGCGATAAGACTCAAAATGTTGCTTTGATGACGATATGAAACTAATATCAGAGGAAACTTCCCGTTTTCCCCGACTATTAAACAGAATATTTCTAATAGGCCTTTTAGCTAATGAACTAAAATAAGATATGATTCCTCGTGTTTTCTCGGAAGGAACGCGCTCCACTCTGCATTTACCCACATTAACGCTTAAAGATTAAAATGGGCTTCTCCGTGAGCGCGTCAGAAGGAGTAAACGCGTTTAGCCAAACTAATTAAATCCCAGTCAGTGGAGAGTGTTGAGCCACTCGCACGGTGATGCTATTGCACCTCGGCGATGCGGCGGATTTTGGGACTCTTACATCGTACCTTTTTAAATCGTGATGTCTTCGGGGATCTAAATGGCACAAAATGAAAAAAAGCTTAATTGTTTTTTTGACATGTTTTTATAATAATTACAGCCCCGCAGACCTCCGTGTATTCAGTGCATCTTATCGATCAATGATCTCCCCTATATTACAGTGCATTGAATGACCTAATAGAGTTCACTGTTTTGGGCTGATTGACAAACTACATGGAAAATTGGAAAATTACATTTACTTTAGTAAATAAAAGAATTTAAAAGTTGACGGTCCAAGCCTTTGAATAATTCAGAAACAGGTCTCTCTCTGAGCATCACTAAGGACCCCCTGGTAAAAAATATACACAAAATCTCTATTTCTCTCAATCAAGGATCCCGTCTTTGGAACCTAAACTGAGTGTTTCGGCGCTGCTGGGGGGGGGGGGACGATCGGGTCCTCACAGCTGGCACGCTTGCTGATAATTATCTCTGTCTGTGGAGGGTTTGCCCCCCCGTCTCTTCCATCCCACTCGAGATCTAACGAACATCCTGCGTTTCATTCGCGTGCGGGCTTGTTAATAGAAAAGGTTTGAGACGAATGAACAGCTCATTACAACCAATTAACATTCAAGAACATCTTCTTTTCCCCCTGACGATATCAGAGGAGACGACAAATCTTAAAACCCCAATTAGTAATTTTTCAGATGGCTCAACAGCATCGTAAACCTGTAATGTGAAATGAATCTAGATCTGAATTGGTTCTAATGGCCAGCAGGGGGCGACTCCTCTACGTTGCAAAATATATATAATATATCAGATTGAATAGACCAGTCGTCCTCAAGCTTTTGTATATATATATATATATATATATATATATATATATATATATATATATATATACATATGTATATATATATATAGATAAATAAATACATGTATATATTTATATATAAGTATAAATATATGTATAAATATATGTATATATTATATATATAGAAATATATGTATATATTTATACATATGTTTATATATTCATATATATATGTATACATTATATATACAAAACAAGTTTGAAGAACAACATTCATAATTCAAATACAAATCATTATTTCTAACCTTGTCATTATTCATGTTGCAATTAAAAAACACCATACTGTCTGGGTGACCCCGAACTGCTAGTGTATATTTTATTGAATAGTTAAGAAATAAAACAAATTTTAAAGGATTTCTTTGATCAGGTGCTAATTTTAAATATATCTTTGAATCTCACGGACCCCCAGTTGGTCTAGAAGTCTTTGAGAATTTTTATTTTTTTAATCAACAGTTGATCTGGTGCTCTCAGATGTAAGCGTGGCTCATGAGAGGTGGACTTAAAGGCGGATTGTAATTAATATTCAAGGTCGTCTGGATTTTGCCAGAGTCGAAAGCCTGCCGCCTCTTCCTCATCATCCTCCTCATCCTCTTCCTCCTTCTCCTCATCCTCCTCTTCCCCCTCATCCTCCCACCTCTCTGACCGGTCTGATAAGAGTGTGCAGAGGTGAGATTCTATTGGCTGTCGGATAGCCGGGCTTGTGAGGCGATGCGTATCGGGCCGAACGGAGAGGGGGGGGGGGGGGGGGGGAGGATAATCCTTTTCATAAAGTACACTCTGGCTGCTGGCAGCCATGTTTAAAAGATGTTGTCCTCCGCTTCGCCGTTATTTCTCCGTCCCGGATTAACTCTGTTTTTCTCCCCGGGTTATTTTTCCCATTAGAGATTAGAGCGCTGTTATCTCCCAAATTGAGGAGGCGAGGCGGGGAGAGTCCAGGCGCTGTCAAGAGACGCCCAACGCCGCGAGGACCCGCCGAGCTTCTGCACGCCGTCTCTTGACTTTTAATCGCCGCTCCTCCGAAACTTCCGTTTTTTTTTTTTTTTTCGATCCTTCTTTCGGGGTATCGGAGACGCGAACAAAAAAAGTTTAGTCTTCGAAGAATTCTTACGCGAGCGTTTCCCCGACATGACATCGTTATCCAAAGCGGCATTCATTCATGTTACATTCATGCTACAGGGAGCAACCTAGGAATAAGTGTCCTGCTCAGGGACACATTGACTAGGGCGGGAATTGAACCCCCAAACTCCCGAATGAGAGACGGCCAAGCTGACCACGGCCGCCCCAACGACCCGCTGGAGTCACCAACCCACGGAAGTATTTGAGGGAATGAGAGAGATGAGTTCAGACTCCTTTACGCTAGATTCAAAGTCTTCTTTCCAACCTTCTAAACGTATTCCAGGTTTTTTTCCATCAAACTTTTATAACGTAAAGAAATAAGCGTATTAATTTTTGTTGCACTACAAGGTGCATTAACTGCTTGTCCGCTTGAACAACAGGGTTCCTACGGTCATGGAAAACCTGGAAAAGTCGTGGAATCAAAAACAAATTATTTCCACGCCTGGAAAAGTCCTGTGAAAAAAGAATACCCAAAGTTTTGGAAAAGTCATAGAAATGTGTTTTATTCATATTTTCATTAACACTGAGTTTTAAATAATGAATATGCTTTTAAAATAATCATACACTCACATTTTTCCACGCTGCGAGTGAACGCACCTTAAACTAAAAAGACATCCATCTTTATTCTTATAATCAAACTATTATTTCTCATTCATTTGTCATTTAAGGTTTTATAAACTGTATGCTTTGGAATTCACATTGTTAGTATAAACGTAAAAACAGTATACAGAAACACGTTATGAACTCACACGCATATATAGTTAAATAACTCTCTTTTCATTTGATTATTATTTATTTGAGTGTAGAAATATTGTACATAAGAAAATGTCTCTAATATTACAACATTGATCCATTTAATCTTCAACCATCCAAAATAAAAGCACAGGATATTTTTCTTCGATTTCTTTAAGAAAAGGGGACCACGTGTCTTTAAAGCCGTCAGGGGGCCGCATAAAACGACGCGGAGGGCCGGATTCGGCCCGCGGGCCTCGTGCTTGTCACCTGTGATCTAATGCAAGAAAGAGACGCCCCGGTTGCCAATTTTCTCGTGTTTGTCACAAATTCGTTGATACGCGCCGTGGCCCCGCCCCCTTAAACACGGCTATGAAGGCCGGCCCCCCGTTTTCCATCCTGTATAATTATCCCAGCGGGAAGCCTCCAATTTTCAAAAAGACGATGTCACCTGAGCCGCACGATTAAAGTCGACATCATCGGGATGGCTTTCGCCGGCTAAACCTCACACACACACACACACACACAAACAGTGGCATACGCACACACACACACCTCCAGGCTGACATTTACAGAGGCCGTCTAGTTGTTAGATATCACACACACGCGCAGGTGGGAGCTATTTTCTGCTCAGCGGGGGGATCCTCCTCCTCCTCCTTCTTCTCCTCCTCCTCCTCCTCCTCCTCCTCCTCCTCCTCCTCCTCCTCCTCCTCCTCCTCCTCCATCTCCATCTCCATCTCATCTCATCTTCCTCTCCAATTACTGTCTTTTTCTGTCTCCCTCTCTGTCATTCTGCCTCTCCTCGGCTTCGTCTTTTATCGGATTAGAATGACACTTGATGACACTTGTTTGTTCCGTTTACCCTCGATCCAGGTGGCGGCTTCCTTACATCCCTTCCTTTCCTGGCTTCCTTTCCTTCCTTCCATGCCTCATTGTCTTCCTTCCATCCTTCCTTGCATGACTTCCTTCCTTGCCTACTATACCCTCCTTCCCTGGCTTCATTTTTTCCTTCCTTTCTTTTCTCCCATTTCATCTTCCTCTCCAATTTCTGTCTCTTTCTTGCCTCTCCTCGGCATACAGATTTGTGTAACCTAAGATGTGTGTGTTGACTGTATTTGTTTGCGTGTCCACACACACAAAGACACACACACACACACAGACACACAAGCTTTGCCGACGGCTGAAGTTTAAAAAGCTAGCTATATATGTGTGTGTGTAATGATTCCTTCTGGTCACATGACATCTATTGTTCTGTCCATCCTGGAGAGGATGCTCCTCTGTTCTCTCCTCTTGGGTTCTGACCTTGTTTCCCCTGAAGGGTTATTTAGGATTTGCTCCTGATCCAATGTGAGGTCAAAGGTCAGGGATTAAATACAAAGGTTGCGCCGTGGACCTGCTACCAAAAATCGTGCCAGTCGGCTTCGATATCTTGTAAACATCGGTCGCTACGCGGCAACCGCGTTACACCGCCCCGTAAAGCAGCGTCACGCCGTCTTGTCTGCGTTACATTGTTCTAGTTTTACTCATTTGTTCTTTTTCTAGAATGTTCCGCCTTCCGGTTCACGTTAACTCTTCGGTTAAAGAGACGTGAAAACGCTTAAAAAACCAGAGTCACGAAATGTCCTTAAAACGCCGTTAACGCTTTTCACGCTCCTCCCGGTGAGATCCGAGGCGCTGTTCTTCAATTCCTTCTCCCATTGTTTTGTTTACCGGTGAATATAAATATATATATAGAACTGTTTTCTATAAAAATATTCATACGGCATAAATAATATAATTTAATCACCTTGCTTCGGCTTGATCGACACCTACGCTGTGTTTTTATTTGCGGCACGTAATCATATAAAATATTCACCGCAAGCGCTGATGGAGTTAGAGTTGGGAAAATATGAATTAATTCACCTCGAGCGACTTGAAACCTTTTGTGTCGGCGTCAGAGATCAGAACCCCTGGCAACCCCCCCCACACACACACACACACACACACGCCGATATGCACCACCTCTCAGCTTCAGCTCCGCCAGACTTTTCCAATGGAATCAGAGCGCCGATGAAACCCGCATCCACAGCCCATCCGTACACGTCGACGGGCAGCCGGTCGGACCGCGTGATGAAAAGGTTGTCCGGGGGGGGGGGGGGGGGGGGGGGGGGCGCCATTACTCACCGCGCGCCACATCGGCGAAGCTGTTTGTGCCCACCCCCGAGGTCGGAGTGATGGATGACTCGTTTACAAGACTTTGAACTGAGCGAGACAAAGACGGATTTCGGTAAATCATCGCGGGAAAAAAAAAAACGCCGTTTTCTCAGGGCCCGAATGAAACATGTCCCCCGGGTCGCCGTGATTTACTCAGCCACATCGTCACGGGCACCGACGCCTTTATTGACTCCACCCACATTTCAAAATCAAAGCAAGGAATTCAATTCGACACATTTTTGCTCAATTAAAATATATCAAATTTGTTTATTTTGTTTGCAATGTGTACATGGTGTTTTTGGTCGGGTAGTTTAAAAGTCCTTCACTTCTCGAGAACTGGTTTAAAAGACGTCTCTGATGGTGAGAGTCTGGATCAAAAGGGGGAGATTGTCAGTGAATGTCATTTAATTTCCCATTTAATGAAGCGGGGGGGGGAGCTTTACCACACTCAAAAAAGTGGGACTGAGCTCAATTAATATTTACAAAATAAATATTAGTAACCTTTACTTAAAAAAAATTCTGTGTGCAGTTTGGTATATTATTATGTTGATTTAATACATTTTGAATTATTTATCAATTGCATTTTACTCATTTTTGTTTGAATAATATCAGCTCAAAATCACTGAGTAGAATTTAATCATATTGTATCAGTAAAGTCAACAATGACGAAAAATGTATAAATTCTACTCAATGGGAACTCTTCAGTTTTAAACGCTGTGCACTTCCGCCCAAGTAATTTAACTCTGGGCTCGTATCAAATGGTTGTACATATAACGACAGAGCCTTAAGGAATGAATGTCAGCAGAGAAAGACCACACAATAAAGAAACCTTCAACCAGAGGGTAGAATTAGTATGAACTATATTTAGAGAACAGAACACACATGGGGTGTGAACATCAGTGGCATCAGTAGGCCGGAAATGGGTTTTATTTTGAAAAATGACCGGATACATCTGTCTGTGCATCTGAGCCTCATACTCTTGACACATGACAAGTGGCTACGTGATACTTTACCACAAACATTCAACTCAAACGTACTTTTCAACTCTGCCGGAGTGCCGGTGTTCTGGATTAAAATCAAAGCGGAATATCCTGAAAGCTCTGAAAACCTGCAACATCCAAACCACGATGAGTGGGAATACAGCTCGCGACCAGTAGTGTTGCATTCTGGGTAATGAAACCATGAGCGTGAGTACACATCGCGACCAGTAGTGTTGCATTCTGGGTAATGAAACCATGAGCGTGAGTACACATCGCGATCACTAGTATTGCATGATGGGTGTTGAACTAATATGTGTAAGTACACATCGTGATCAGTAGTGGTGCATTCTGGGTGTTGAAACCATGAGTACACATCAAGAGCATTAGTATAGCAATTACTGTATGTAAAGATAATTAATCATTTAAGTTTAAATGTGTTGTGTTAAGTAATGTTCTTCCAAGTTATGAGTTGATGTAACTTATTTTATTTATTGAATCCAAATCATTCTTATCCAGATATTTAGAAAAACAGCATCATTTCCACCCATAACATTAGTAAATAGTACTATCAGTATTATCCAGTTATTTAGTGAATAGAATTTCAGCCAATCAATTTCAGCCACATAATTGGTAAATCTAAATCACTTTATTTTGAATACCTAGTCAATATTAATCATTTTCCCTCTATCATTGATTTGGATTTACTCAACATTTGCCCTATTATTAGTAAATCCAAAATATTAGTATTTCATATTTTGTTAAAATTTGCTTAAATAAATCAATGGTTTTTAATCAAAGTTGAAGTAGTAAAATCTATTCAATTATATTAATTGTCACTTCATTGCCATAATTTTATTGAGTAGATACTGGTCAAACTTTTCTGAGTGCAGTCAACGGTTTTCTCCTCCTTTTTATTTATCTGCGTTGATTTGAGCACCAGCAGCCCGACGACGAAGGGGGAGGCCTCCTGACTGTGGAGGGTCTCCTTCCTGTTGGAGGGTGAGTGGAATCACTCGACTCTTTTCCTTCTGGCTCCTCGGCATCACAAGATGCAACTTTAACAATTAATTGCTCTCTCTTCGAGAAAGGAAATGGATTTTTTGCCGTCTAAAAACAAAAACAAAATTTCACAGAAATCAAAATAATAGTTTGTCTACAGACAAGCTGCAGTGGCATATATATATATATATATATATATATATATATATATATATATATATATATATATACATTTTTATATTAAATTGCAATATAGTGTATTATGTTACATTGGGCTAAACCATGTTGTTTTTCCGGTGGGTGGTCGTACATTTGTGCACAACAATGATCATTTGCCACAAAATGCCCACAGGCATAAACGCAGCGATGGCGATAATGGGCAAACTCAGTCCGGGGCCCGATGCTCTCAGGGCCCTAAGTGTCACCTGCCAGTGGAACACGAGTTGCATGGAAGTCTCATGTGGCTCACAAGAAGTCCATTTATTTATTTATCCAGCCAGAAATCACAAATGTTCCTACGGGGGGGTTATAAAAGTTTTTACAGCAAACAACACAAAAATCTATTTTCAGACCCTCGAGAAAAACTCCCCACAAAATACACTGTGCTCAGATTTAGCAGCAACAATATCTGAGCAATAACGGCAATAGTAATAACTACAACATTTCTCAAGTATTTAGATGGTACGGCAACTACCAAGAGGTGATTATTATATATATGCATTTATATATATATATATATATATATATATATATATATATATATATATAACCAGGAGTGTGCTGTGTTAATGAGGTCAGTTTGCTGCCTGCCTGCTTAGGGGAGAGACACAGTGAGACTGAAGAGTCAACAATCAAAAACACAGAAACAAGAAGTAAATCATTTTCTAATACATACAAGTATTCTTATATATATATATATATATATATATATATATATATATATATATATATAAATATATATATTGAGTGTTAAAAATGTTAAGGATGAATTTAGGAAAATATATTATTTTTTAATTATTATAACAAAATATAAAAGGCAGGTAATATAGATAGATTTTAGTTTATATTGGATAAATTCCCCATGAATTCATCTTTTATTTATTTTTTGATTAGAACCAATTCATAAAAGAAAAACATATCATTTGGGAATATTTTGCGTTTTCCCTCATGTTCTTTTCGATTTTCGATTAAATGTCACGAGAAGGCAGCCTGTGGAAGTTTTGGTGTTCATAAATATAAAATTAAAAATGTATATTTCGTGAAAACCTTGGTTGATTCATGAATCATGTTGTTTTTGTCTCGTATCTTGAATATATATATATATATATATATATATATATATATATATATATATATATATATATATATTTTTTTTTTTTTTTTTCGCAACATCAAAAACACCAAAAACTCAAATTGTCTCTGTGAATTACCTCTTATGAATCAGACTTTCGTTAGAATTGATCTTCTATCTCCAGATGCAAAATAATATTTTCTGCTCAAGGACCCTCCCACTGCTTCCCCTCATTATTAATGGTATTCACGGAACATGGTCTTTCATTTACATCTTTTGTCCCAATAATTAAACTGTGTGCAAAGTATTTATGGATGAAAGGACGGTGGAGAATATTAACGGAAACTGTAAATCATACGTAATGGTTGAAATACTTTGCTGAATATTTATCGAAGGTAATTTATTTTTTATTTATTTTTTACTGTAATTTGATTAATACATTAATCTCACATATCTACATTGTTTTTTAATCAGCAGAACAATGTAATATCTTAAGGTTATATTTGCATTATATATATATATATATAAATATATATATATATATATATATATATTTATGTGTATATTTGTATATATATATATATTTATACATATAAATATATATAAGAAGAAAAGAAAAAAAAAAAAAATATATATATATATATATATATATATATATATATATATATATATATATATATATATAAGAGTTGACGAGGGGACCCAGATTAGCTAACGTTATTAATCCTCAGTGGAGAAACTCATTTGCGACCAAAGATTCACAAAGACAACGAGAGACGTAACAGACAAGCAACACCAGAAAATGTTTTTTATAAAACAGGAGCGACATCACCATTCGCTTTCCCAACGAATGGTGATGAGATGATTCAGAGGAAAGGTGGATACGGACACCGTGACGCTTTATTTCCGTATCGTCTTTGTTCGACGCGCAAACATTTCGTCACGCTCGTCTTCTTTGAAACAATCAACACAAACGACTTAAGTTCACCGAATGGAATAAAAAAAAAAGGGGAAACCTTTTGGGACTTTTGGGACACCACAGAGCCGAACGGCTCATCGGGGAACTATATATATATATATATATATATATATATATATATATATATTTTTTTTTAATGTCATCCTCCTAATAAAAGTGTCGGGGCTCATCTCGTCGGGGTTTTTTCCTTTTTTTTCAAAGCTCACCCCAACTTTTGTCGTCATTATGTCTTTTCACGGTTTCCCACCGTGTTGAAAATGAAGCAACATCGGAGTCTTTTATTTTGAAGGCAACCTCTAAATGGCGATATCCTTGTTCGAGAGAAGATGGTGTCTTTGAAAATATTAAATCCAAAAATCATCTTTTTCTATAAAGGTGCGAGACACATGGCGAGTTCCAGAAAAACAACATTTATGGTTTCAATCGAGCAGCAATGTTTTTTCCTTTTTTTGTTGCTTATCCCCCCCAGCAACGGGGATTTAGTCACAAAAGGACATTTAAAAACATCCACACGTACACATTCATTCCACCGGAGAAAATAGGACAAAGGCGGCAAGGGGATGAGTGAAGGAAACGAGGGATGACGAGGAAAGATTTCCGAGCTCAGCAAACGCTCGATGGACTGGGAGAAAAAACAAATCATTTTCGGGGGACTCAATTTACTGAATTATGCAGGTATTTGTAGAATAATTCCAAATCTGGTGGTGGTTTGATGTCAAAGCTCTTATTTTATATGAAAGGCCCTGATTGGTTGATGGCGTGCAGTGTGAAGCTCTATCACTTTACTCCCTCCACTTCATTATCCAACACTACTTTTACATTCAAATTAATAACAATACAAGTATCAGCTAAAGTCAACATCTCTCTTTCCCGCTCATCTCTCTTTTTCCCGCCCTTCTCTCTTTCCGGCTTGTCTCTCTCTTTCCCCTTCATCACTCTTTTCCGCTCATCTCTTTTTTTCCTGCTCTTCTCTCTTTTCCGCTCTTCTCTCTTTCCCGCTTGTTCCTCTCTTTCCCGCTCTTCTCTCTTTTTCCCGCTCTTCTCTCTTTGCCGCTCTTCTCTCTTTTTCCCGCTCTTCTCTTTCCACATTTTGTTGTCATTTAAGGTTATATACTGTATGCTTTGGAATTCTCATTGTTATTTTGAATACGACATTTTCTCCCTTTTTCTATCTATAGCGAGATTTTGCAAAATGTGTGTTTCGTGAAAGTCCTGGAATCCCATTCATCAACATTTTGCAAAATACAACTGACACATCCCTTCTGTTTTATTTTTTACTCTTGAGTCAATAACTCTTTTAATCTTTCTCCCCTCCGATAACGTTAACATGGAAAGAAGCGAACTGAGAGGATTCTCGCTTCACGACATCGCCTCTAAAGCACGAAACCTTCCACGTCCTAATTATCTAGACTTTCGTCAATTTGGCTGAAAAACTGACAAATAAAATGTGACGCCCGGAGAGTGTCGGTAGTTTAGTTGGTTCCCGCGTGTCAATAATCAATTATTCGGAGCAATGTCAAACATCCGTCGTCCATGTGAAGATATGGTGGAGTCTTCTTTGTGCGAGGAGCGTCTCAATTCACCTCAAACTGAGAACCAGGGTTCTACTGCCCTCTGGTGGTCGAGGTTGCACACTGCAGGCCAAAAACAAGCTATTGAGCTGGAGTGGAAAAGATAATGAGTTTTTAAAATAATCACACTACACAAATAACAAATATGAAACGGATGTTATTACTGCAGCGGTAACTGAGTAAATGTAGTTTACTGCTGTGTTAACGTAAGTTACCCAGTTAGTCTGACTTGTTTTCATTTAATGCTCTTTTATACTTCAACGCCACATTTCAGAGGGAAATAGGGGAATATTTATTTTCACTCTAGTAAACTTATTGCAGATAGTTTTACTTTAAGCATCGTTTACTTTAAGCTGAACTCATTGTCTGTCATCCTGGCTCTTTGAGAGACGCTCCTTGCCGAGTGAGCCATCGCAGCAGCCTCCCCCAGGTCCTAGTGCCCGCCGATTATGGCCTTTTTCTTTTTTTTACGGAACTCAATGTTGACTATTTTTAGAACATGCCGTGCGGGCGACTCACCTGGTCCCCGCGGGCGACCAGGGGCCCGCGGGGACCGTGTTGGTGACCCCTGTTCTAAGAGTATAATATGTATTAATCTAACAATGACTCAGCCCGTTTTCGCTCAACGATAAATACTTTTGGAGAACCTCTTGGTGTTCATGTTCTCTTAGAACCTTGCAGACTCTGACTGGAGCCAGAAGCTTTGAGCAGGATTCTGTTGTCCCGCAGCGTGTGTGTTGCTGCTCGTCTTTCTGACGTCAACGAGCTGAAGACGTCGTGCCGCCACGACTTCTCCTGAGGATGGAGCCGAGGCCACGCCCCTCCTGAGAGGCACAGCGACTCCATCACTCGGGGCAACGCCGCGAAGGAAAGGTCCTGTCTGTGAGGGACGAGGCGACCGGAGAGACAGACAGGCACACAGACAGGCAGACAGACAGGCAGGCAGACAGAAGTCTGGAAGCTGGTGCAGCTGAACCCTCTGGGGCTCCAGGTAGACGGACCGTTTCTCCCTGCTTGGCTGATTTAATGACAAACCTGACATCTCTCTCTCTCTCTCTCTCTCTCTCTCTCTCTCTCCCTCTCCCTCCCTCTCTCTCTTTCTCTCTCTCTCGCTTGGTAACAGCGCTCCCTGCCGGAATAAAACTGCACACGTGACATTTAAATGCTTTTAACCAACTGCCCTGCTTCACTCAGAAGTGTGTGTATATATACTGCATATATAATATATATGTATATACATACATAAAACAAGTTTTATATATAATATATACATATAATATATATAATTAAGTAATAAGGGACGAGAGGCTGTACTTTGACGTCAATAAAGTACGTTTTCAAGGGTGTTCTCACAACATCTCATTAATTCAAATTGCTGATTTGATGAAAGCTGCCTTTAAAATAACAACAATGACAATGGGACACTTTCAATAAAATAATATTTATTAAATGTTTCGTAGGCACTGGGTCTATGTTAGCTACACATGCTGTTAAACTAGTTACGAGCGACTTGGGACTCGATAGACTTACTTATCAGGGCTCTCAAGTCTCACGCATTGAGCGTTTCGGTCTTAACTCATATTTCTCACGCTTAAAAAAACTCTGGTCTATTTAATGTTTGAATGTGCCGCAGCGCCAACATGAGCCGCTCTGTGTGGAGGAGTCCAGCTCAGACCCCCGTCTCAACGCTCGCCGTTGGTCACTTTCCCGTAGCTGGTCATGTGACGTCACGCTTGCCTGTCTTCAAAACTTGAGAGCCCTGGTTTAACTTATGTTGATTTGTATATCTCCATTAATCATCCGTGGAAAACGTTTCTCATGTCCTCTTCGTCTCAGATCGACCACTCTTCTCTCTTTGCGGGTGGCTCCGTGTTGAAGTGCCGTCTCTAGCTGGATAATATGGATTTCACTCCAACGCCGTCTTTAATGAGATGTGGTGCCCAGTAGCTTTGCAGGGAGCTGCAGGATTTATTTGAAATGACAACTAACGGTCGCGCAAAAGCTAAACATTAGTTTTAGTGCGCATTGATATGGAACGCGCCTCTTTACTGTACATTATGGGCTGAATATACCACACCCCGTGACTCACTCTCAACCAATCAGAATGCTTGATTTCATCTACCCGTATTATAACAAGTATTATATTATATATATATATATATATATATATATATATATATATATATATATATATATATATATATGTATGTCAAGTTATCCTGATGTTAAATTGCATTCAGCTCAGCCCAAACTTGAAAACCGGCTTGTTCAACCCAGAGAGATCACAGGGACAACTCAATTCCGTTCTGGTGTTTTTATTTCCTTGCATGAAATAGGGATTGGAACAGGAATAGGGGTTGGAATTGCTGGAATAGTTCGGAATAGGTTGATAACCTTGAACAAAACAAAAGGAGCAGGTTAATCTCAGGTTTAAACAATGATAATTTACCATAATTAAACTACACATTTACTGAACAAACAAATGAGTGCTTTACCAATATTTGAAATGAACATAAACCATACCAGTTGTGTCTGCAGTTGAACATGAGCTGTGCTTTGTGGAGAAGAGCAAAGAAGAAGGAGCTAACCTAAAACCAAACAATTTATACCCATGAGGCGTCCGCTGGTAAACTTGGTCCCCCCAGAACCATGGGTTGTGCTTAAAGGTTCCCCTTTGCCTGTGTTTGCTTAGTTCTGCCCCCTTCAGGCTTGGAGTTGCTCTCCTTTTCAGCCTGCTCAACTTGACACCTCCCACTTGACCTCCTGGTTCTTGAACCCAAGGAGGCCACAGCATCTTAGCGTTGGGCAGGTTTGGTTTAAGTTGTCGTTCCGTTATTTCAGTTTTGTTCTTCAATTAAAGATTTGGAATCTTCCTCCACAGAGTAAAAGTCCAGTGTCTTCTTCCTTGTACACGACAAGTCTGTTCAGTGTGGTCTCTGGAAAGGTTACACCTTCTTGAGCCGCAAGGAACAGGTCCCGGAGTGCATTTTCATATTCTGCAATGGTAAGTACGCCTTCTTTAGCACGTGTCGTTACCTCTGGTGCTGAAAGAATTCCCTCCCACTTTGGCTTACAAGAGATTGAGGTCCTTGCCAGTAATGTTTTCCACTTCTTCACAGCTCTCCATACCCAGGCAATGACTCTGGCCAGCTTGGTCAAATTGCTGAACTTCCTGATGTCGAGGATTCTTTCCATTGCAGAACCAGCTGGTGCTCTCTGTAATTGGATCTTGGGTTCTTGTCCATCAGGGCTTTTCTGAGCATCGTCCTGGTCACTCCTTGCGTGAATTAAAATTGGAGATTTCGGATGCATCTCAGCAGAAGATGCAACGTCACTTTGTTTTTTCCCATGTGCTCTAGTCAGTGCTGCTGTGAAGGACTTTCTTTGGAGCTGGTCTATGCCCTCTTTGGCAAAAGCAGCAACTTCTTTGGCTGACCTCTTTGGCCAGTCTTCCACAGGGTCCTTCAGAAATCCTGGTCCATTCTGCCACACAGAGTCCTCTTTAAGGTCTTCTGATCTTGCACCTCTTGTTACAAGGTCAGCAATGTTCAGGTCTCCTGGGATCCACCACCAGTCCTCGACCGAGGTGGATTTCTGGATCTCTCCAACTCTGTTCGCAAAGAAAGATTGATATCCATAGCTGTCTCTTTGGATTGCTCCTAGCACAGTCCGACTGTCCACCAGGTGGAGCCATCGCTCGATTTCCATTCGGCTGTGTTTTTCAATGTATTTTCTGAGCCGTGCTGCAAAGACTGCGCCACAGGTTTCAGCTTTCACTGCTTCTCCCTTTTGGTCCAGTGGTGTGAGCTTTGCTTTGGATTCAGCGAGTCTGACTTGGATGCCTTGCTGAGTTTCCCATCTGAAGTACACCACAGCCCCATAGCTCTTGTCGCTCCCATCAGAGAATGTTACTCCCCAAGGTTTCGAATCCAATTGATTGGTGTGAGGCTTCTGTGGAAGGTGATTTGGCTAAGGCGTGTGTATTCCTCAAACAGCAGGATGGCCTCTTCCCTCAACTTTTCGGACAGAGGTTTGTCCCAGGTGTCTCTGGTCAGAGCTTTTCCTCCAGCTTCCTGAAACGCCTTTCTGACTAGAATAGCACCCTTCTGTTTGGCAGGTGTGACAAGGCCTATTGGGTCATACAGACTAGCTACTTGGCTTAGCAGTTGTCTTCTTGTCAGTGGGTTTGGAGTTTTTTCCCCCACCTCTTCACCAAGGAGATTTTGGCCGACTTTCATCTTCCTTTTCTTCTTTGAGAAGTTGACTGAGGTCCTGAGGTAAAGTTTATCCTCTTCCACGAGGTATCCAACTCCAAGGGCTTTGTTGTCTCCTTCCCTCATCTGGTTTGGTAGAATGAATATTCCGTTTGCTCCTGCTCCTTCTACTCCTGGCACAGCCTCCTGCCTCCCACTTTGGCCTGACCGGATCCAGGGCTTGAGGAAGAACCCACCCACCTTCAGGATTTCTTCAACTCTTTTGTTGTTCTGGTCCAACTTTAGCAGGTCATTATGGGAAGTTAGGACATCGTCGACATAAGCATCCTCTTCTATGATCCTACGTTCCTCCTCCAGGTGAGCAAACATGGGCAGCTTTGCTGTCTCTCTCATGGCCAGCTGTGCGATGCACCCTGCTGGTCGATCGCCAATGTTGACTCTGGTGATGGCATACTCTTCGATCTCTCCCTCCTCAGTGTCTCTCCAGAGAAATCTGTGGAGGTGCATCTCCAGGTCTTCTAGCCACACAGAATTGTACATTTTCTTGATGTCACCAAGAGCAGCATGGACACCTCGTCTGAACCTGAGTAGTACAGCTCGGATGGGATTGAGGACATCAGGCCCTTTCAACAGAAGGTCATTCATGCAGAGCCCTTTAAACTTTTGGCTGCTGTTCCACACCAGTCGCACGGGTGTTGTGAGCGAGCGTGGATTTGGCGCCACCAGGTGGCTGACATACCATACTGGTCCTTTCCAGCTTGCAGTGATGTCTTTGGTGAGTTTCTTTGCTGCTCTCCTTTCCACCATCTCATGGACTTGAGCTGTGTATGCCAGTCTCCATTCTGGCTCTTTTTTGAGTTGTTTTTCTGTTCGCAAGAAAGTGGCTTGCACTCCACTCCTGTTGTTGGGAAGGGAACCTGGGTCTTGAATCCAGGGGTACTTTGTGTCCCAGTGAGGTCCATCACTGTGTTCATCTGCTTTGATGTAGGTTAGGCTTTTCCTTATGATCTCCAGCTCTCTCTCTTCATTCAGAGTCATTTCCTTGCCTCCTGGTTGACAGTTGCCGCACCGGCATCCTCCACACTTTGGCTCGCAGGCTGCTCCTATGCTGTCCCATTTCCACCAGTCCAAGAACTCTTTGTCAGCAACTGTGGTTTTGGTTTGACCTTTGAACTCCAGTGCTTCAGTGATTTCTTGATACTTCACTGCTGAGGTTCTCATGGATCGTGCAAAGTGTGTTTTAGATGTGTGCACAGTCATCCCCACATCTTCAAAGAGGTCTGGATGTGCTCCTCCAACTGTCATTCCTAATGGACAAGGTCTCCAATCACTTTCACTCTTTGTGGCGCAAGTCTTCCCTCCCGGTGACTTATGAGTAGCTCAATGTGCTTTGGTCTTTTGAGGTCTTCCAGGTTGGTTTCTGGGAAGAATGTCTTGAGTTGCTCTGGTTCGATTACTCTGTGCACTTTGGCGATTTTATCCAAGCCATAGCAGATAAGCTCATGAGCTCTCTCCGTGCCAGTGGGTGTCTTGTCTCTCACTCTGAGTGAGTATCTTTTGGTCTTGACCTTCATGGCCATTCCTCCGACTCCCTGGACGGCCAGCGTGATGTTTTCACTTTGCAGATTCAATCTCCTGGCAGCTCTGTGGGTGACGTAGTTGGTGTCCGATGCCAAGTCAATGAGAGCTCCAATCTTCTGTCCTGCATTGGCAGTTACCTCTAACAGCATTAGAATGACTGGTAACTCGGGTGTTCTTGACGGCAGCCTTCTACGTTGATCCTTCTCTACGCAGTTGGTTCTTGCAGTGGTGTTGGTGAACGCTTTCTTGAATCTTTCTGCCATTTCTGGGGTGAGTTCAGACATCAGTTTTCCCTGCTCCTCTGTGAGTGGATGTTTTTTGCAGGTGGATTTTCCTCCATCAGATTCCTTCATCTTGAAGTCTCCTCTTGAGCAAAGAAAGAAGTGATGGTCTGACGAGTTTCCTTTTTTGCAGTCTTTGTTCTTGCACAGGTACGTGTCTTTACAGTACTCATCTTCTCCATGACAGACTAAGCATCTCTTGCATGCTCCCAAGTTTTCTACAGCATTCATCTTCTCGCCAGGCTTCAGTTCTTTGAACTGCTTGCAAAGAAAAATCTTCTCCTGATGCTTTTCATCTCCACAGACAATGCATCCTCCTCTCCTTGTGGATCGTGTGGAGGCATACCTCTTGTCCAGGTAAGTAGGATTTCTTTCAGGCTTTTCACTTCCCAAGCTGCTCCAGTCTCTCAAGAACTTCCTCTTGGGTTTTCAGGAATGCAAGAAGGCTGTCGAAGTGAGTGTCTGGTGTCACGCCATTTCTTGGGTTGACCATGAATACGAGCCAGTCTCGCTTCAGGTTGTCGGGCAGCTTGCTCTCTATCGATCTAATCACCAAAAGGATTCTTTATGGCTCCAGTGTTTCCGAGCTCTGTGAGGTCGCTCAGTGCTTTCGCAATGGTTTGAATCATGTCCATGACTTTTCTTGGCTGATTTGCTCTTAATACAGAAATCTATCCAGATCTTCAATTATCTCCAGGGCAATTGTAGTCTTGTTTCCATATCTGATTTCCAGCACTCTGAACATATCTTCCGCAGTGTTGTACGTTGACAGGCGCAGTTCTCTGCAAATTCTCTCCTCGACGCTGTCCAGGAGTTGGAACTTCTTTGCCTCTCCTGAGCGGTCGGTTCCCCCTGCCTTTGCAGGTTCTCCCAGTCCTTCCTCCATCGATGGAAATTCCTCCTTAATCCGTCGAACTTGGGTAGGCTGGTTGGTTTTATGTTCACTACTGATCGTTGAGCTGGCACAGGCAGTGGTGGTGCTCTTCGTCTTCTTTCCTCCTCTTCCATTCTTTGTGCTGTGAGAAATTCTGCTCTCCTTGCTTCCAAGGCTGGTGTATAGAGCTTTCAGCTCCTTCACCCTGTCCCCCAGACTTGCCTTCTGTGACGCTGGAATCCACATCTCCCACTCTGCTAGGCTTGTAGCTGCACCTTGGATTTGCTTCTTCACACTGTCCCACCTTAGCTCATAGCCATCTCTATTCACGGCGGAAACAGGTATTCCTCCAGTTCCTCACCGGATGTCTCTGCATCTTTTATTGCCGCTCCGACCTCTCTTTCTCCATATCTGGGCCAGAGGTTGTTCTGGACTGTGTTTCGGACTTTATCACGTGTTTCATCACACTCCTCCATTGCTTCGTCGAGGTTTGCCTGTAGATATCCCTCGAGCTTTACTTCTTCACCCTCATCAGTCTGAGCTTCGAGGTCAGCCAGTAGGCCAGCCCTGTAGCCATCATTTGTTTCCCCGATGTTCCTTGCCAGTGACATGAGCTTCTTGAACTCCTCTTGTAGTTCGGTCTTCGTCAGGTTTTCTGATGTTCTGCTCAGGTAGTTGGCTTGCTTGGTGAAGGCCGTTTTGCCAAGGTCCGCTCTTGCTTCAGCTGTTTCACCGTCTTCCCAAAAGCTTCCTCAGCCATTGTTTCCCAGTCAATTATCCCGTTGTGATGACAGCTTCTCCTTCCTCAGGCCTTTAATCCTGGGGTCTTCACTGCCACGCTAGATATGAGCTGGTTATCAACTGTCAAGTTATCCTGATATTAAATTGCATTCAGCTCAGCCCAAACTTGAAAACCGGCTTGTTCAACAGAGATCACAGGGACAACTCAATTCCGTTCTGGTGTTTTTATTTCCTTGCATGAAATAGGGATTGGAACAGGAATAGGGGTTGGAATTGCTGGAATAGTTCGGAATAGGTTGATAACCTTGAACAAAACAAAAGGAGCAGGTTGATCTCAGGTTTAAACAATGATAATTTACCATAATTAAACTACACATTTACTGAACAAACAAATGAGTGCTTTACCAATATTTGAAATGAACATAAACCATACCAGTTGTGTCTGCAGTTGAACATGAGCTGTGCTTTGTGGAGAAGAGCAAAAAAGAAGGAGCTAACCTAAAACCAAACAATTTATACCCATGAGGCGTCCGCTGGTAAACTTGGTCCCCCCAGAACCATGGGTTGTGCTTAAAGGTTCCCCTTTGCCTGTGTTTGCTTAGTTCTGCCCCCTTCAGGCTTGGAGTTGCTCTCCTTTTCAGCCTGCTCAACTTGACAATATATATTATATGTAACAAGTCTTATATATATATATATATATATATATATATATATATATATATATATATATATATATATATATATATATATATTGCTTCATGTTTAAATTAACTTCTCTTTCTTCATTTTAACTGTAACACCCTGTTAATGTTGTGTCTGTCTCCCCAGGAATTGGCCCTCCCCTTCACCTGCCCTCAGCCTCTCCTGATTGTCATTGTCGTCACCTGCCACTCCCGTCTCACTGATTCCTGATCTCCCACACCTGTGTTTCCCCACCTTATATATTCTCCCAGTCTTTGCTTTGTCCCCTGTCAGATTGTTGTGTGTTTTGCCCTTGTGTACAATTGCTTATCTGATTAAGTAAATCATTTTGCTACTTGAACTCTGAGTCGAAGACTTTCTCTGTGCTTGAGCTGCCGGTGTGAACCTGTTGAGGATGGACAGGAACACACCTGGACAGATATCACTGAAAGCAAACAGCGGTAGACTCTTACTTTAAATCTATAAAGCGTTTAATGCAAAATCATGATACAAGCAGACAGTCGTACGTACGGACCAAAGTTCAGAGCTGACACCAATCAGGGAAGAAAGGATCAGGGCTGGAAAAAGGATGCTGAACAGAGCGCGTGCGGCCATGGAAATACACAGCAAGAACAGTTCTGATTGGTCCGAAACAAAGAGGGCGGTGTCTTCTCATTGGTTCTTGCTCCTGCTTCCGTCATTGCTGCTCCTTCATTGGCTGTTAGCATATGTTGTGAAAAGGTCTGGGAATGGAAGAATTACGTCTGTCTAGATATTTCGTCTACAGGGCTGGGGAGCATAGCACTCCTATCTCTTCCGAGATGGCCCTGCTGCATCTAGAAGTTCATTCTTAGGATAGTTACCCAGGGGCCTCTGTGTGTGTGTGTCAAAAGGAGCCCCTGAAGTTGACTTCCAGACACTTGCAGAATAGGCTGGATCGTCCCTTATCTTAACTGTGCTCAGTGAAGGTCTCCTGCGACGTTCCTGCAGCATGAGGGCATGAGTGTTGCTTTGTTGGATGTGCGTGATGCAGGGGAGGGGAGGTGCATAAAGCACTCTCTTGTGTATCACGATCCTCTATGCCCTGTTGAAGCTGTTGACCTTTCGTGACCTTTCCACCTTACACATAATATCTATGCACACAACAATAGGTACAGCCAAGCCAAAAAGTTTATATTCTTTACAAGCCCGTGACATTACAATCTGACCATGGATAGCTCATCAGAGGACAGCGCGTTCCGCTCCGTTCTCCAGACGCAGGAGGAGCGTCTATTCCGCCGATTGCAAGAGACTCCACGAACGTCAAGGGATGTTAATGGAGCAGGTTCGTGACCTCCAACACCAGAGGGAGCCAGTGCAGGCCGGACACAGTTCCCAGTCTCCATCTGGGCCAGCACTACCAGAGCCCCGAGTTCCCCCCATCGAGAGGTATGATGGCAACGCTGCCAGATGTCGCTCCTTCCTCTCTCTCTGCGGCCTGACCTTTGATCTCCAGCCCTCGTCCTACCCCAGCGAACGTTCCAAGGTGGTATTCCTGATCACAAACCTTTCTGGGAGGGCACGTGAATGGGCTACAGCAGAGTGGGACAATCAGGCTGATATTTGCCACTCTTTTACTGACTTTTCCGGAGCCTTAAGAAAGGTATTCGACCACCGAACCTAGGGCAGAGAGTCCGCCCGGGGACTTTTGACTCTCCGGCAGGGGAGCAGCTCCGCTCCCATCCTCACTCTGCCCGATCCTGAACTCCAGTTTATCGTCGAGGTCAACGCCTCCAATGCAGGGGTAGGAGGGGTTCTCACAGCGCTCCCCCAAGGACAACAAGGTCCACCCTTGTGCCTTCTTCTCCAAGAGGTTGTCCCCAGCGGAGAGGAACTATGACATGGGCAACCTTGAGCTGTTGGCCCTCAAACTGGCGCTGGAGGAGTGGAGGCACTGGTTGGAGGGGGCGGCAAAGCCTTTCATACCATAAGAACCTGGAGTACATCAGGACAGCGAAGAGGCTGAACTCCAGACAGGCCAGGTGGGCATTGTTCTTTAACCGCTTTGAATTCACCTTATCCTATCGTCCAGTTTCTAAGAACGTGAAACCGGACGCCCTCTCCCGCCAGTTCGAGCCTGAGAATGCCCCCAGGACCCCACGTCCATTCTCCCTCCTTCCTGTGTGATAGGTGCGCTGACCTGGGGGATCGAGAGGAAGGTCAGACGAGCTACCAACGGGGCACAGCCTCCCAACGGCTGCCCTCCTAACTGCCTCTTTGTCCCCGCAAGCCTTCTCTTTTGAAGATAGTATGTGCTATGAGACTATTAAGACAGCTGTGCTTCGTGCCTACGAACTAGTGCCTCAGGCATATAGACAGAAGTTCAGGACTTCTAAAAAACTGTCCAGCAAAACATTTGTTGAGTTTGCCCGTGAGAAGGAGACACTATTTAATAGATGGTGCAAGGCAAGCAACATGACAAATTGTGACACTGTCACAATTAGTTCTCATCGGAGAGTTCAAGAATAGTCTGCCCGATCGAATAGTGACGTATCTCAGTGAGCAAAAGGTAGGGACTATAGCGCAGGCTGCTGTGCTTGCTGGTGAGTTTGTGTTATCACACAAGCACATTTTTGAGACTCCAAGATATGAGAATAGGTCTTTTACTACATCTGCCTCGGCTAGAATGCAGTCTAGTCTGCCACGTCCATTGCCACTCCGCTCCATGGAGGAACGGGAGTGTTTCTATTGTCACCAAATGGGTCACATAAAGAGGGACTGTTTTCTGTTGAAACGCAAGCTATCACAGTCAAGTGAACGACCAAAAGAGGTTGGTCTTGTGCGAACGGTGGTGGGTCCAGTGTCACTAGCCCCGGAGATGGAGGGTGATACATTGGAACCCTGTTATGAACCATTCATGTTGGACGGTCTGGTTTCTCTTAGCCCAAATATGTTGAACCAGTGTCCAGTGCGCATCCTCGGGGATACTGGCGCCTCGCAGTCTTTTATACTGTCGGATGTGTTACCTTTCTGTGATGACTCTTTCAGTGGCTCTAGTGTGCTTGCGCAAGGCATTGAGATGGGTTTTGTGTCGGTGCCTCTTCATGAGGTACGCTTATCCTGCGGACTAGCAACTGGAGTATTTAAAGTGGGCGTGCGCCCATGTTTGCCAGTTAGAGGAATCACATTTCTGTTAGGGAATGACATCGCTGGTGGCAAAGTTATGCCAGCTTTGGAAGTGTTAGAACGACCTGAGATTTTGCAGCCTGAGGTGTTGGTTCAGGACGTTCCTGAAGTGTTCCCTGTGTGTGTGGTCACCCGTGCTCCAGCACATAGTTGGGAAACGGTTGACTTGTCAAATACTCCGTTCGCGACTGAGTTGACTGTCCAGCCTGTTTCCCCATCTGTGGTTAACAAGTCTACTGTTGAGCCGAGTGTACCGCTTAAAGTTCAGAGTGATACGACCACCTTTGCAACAACTAGGTTGCCTATGGTTCACAGCAATCTCATTGCTGCTCAGAAGGCGGACGTACGTTTAGCTATATCTTTTGATGCAGCTTTTGCTCCCGAGATAACTATGGATAAAGACATGGAGTATTTCATGGAAAATGACCTCCTGATGCGGAGATGGAAATCTCGCGCTGATTTGAATGAGTGGAGGACTGTTGTAGGTAGGGCCCCGATCAAATTCTTTTCTACTTTTGGCCTCCCTAAGATCGTGAAGTCCGATCAAGGTACCAACTTCCTTTCAGGTATTTTCGGGCAGGTATTTGGTTATTGGGTTATGTGATTGTTTGAAGTATCGTCAGACATGGGCTGACTCTTTATGGGGGGGGAGTGTTACGGACACTGGTCTATATGTATTGTTTTGTGTTGTGTTTTGGTCTTGTTTTGTGTTGTTGCTTTGTCTCCCCCTCCTGTTGTCATTCTCATACTTCACAGACGTGCACACCTGGTTCCAGTCATCAAATCATCACACCTGTTCCTGATCACCCATCAACCATTTCCCTTTTAGTAGTTGTGTGTTTGTTCAGAGTGTGAGGTTGGGTTTTTGCTTGCTGTTGCGCTGTGGCGAGCACAGACAGTTAGTGTGTGTTAGTGTTTTGTTTGTTGTTTAGTTTTTGTGAAACTCTAGTGACTCTTTTTTTAGCAGCCTACTTTTGTGTTGTCTTTGTTAATTCCTTTTCGTTGGGCGCACAGGGTCAATAAAGACAGGTAAGATACCCTGGGGTTTACATACAACATACACGTAGGTTTACTTGTTAATACCCTAGGTTAGAGTGAGCACCACCCACTGTACTTTTGGGTGCATAGCACCTGTAAAGGGGGGAACGTGGGTTTTGTTATGTTTTTTTTGGTGCCACTGACGTCCTTGTTGTTCCCTGTGTTGCTACTTGTTAATAAATACTTTTATTATACCTTTTTGTGTCTTGAGTTGGTGTGACTGCGCCCTCACTTATTCAAACCTGCTGCCCTTATGTTGCGTCCCACTCTGAGCCAGTTGGAGTCGTAACAGGCTTTAACCAGATGTCCCTGAACTCACTTCTGTCTATTTGAGTTTACTGAACTCAGCAGTGGCTCCAGGAGAATAATAATAAAACCCAAGTCCAGCATAGAGAGGCTGAGTGAATGTGGTCTGGACTCTGTGGAGGAGAGTCATGGTGTCAGAGACGCTGTAGAAGGACAGAACACCTGCTCTGTGATCCAGGTACACTCCTAATCTGGAGGACTGAGGACCAGAGACGGGAGTTTGGACTTTGTTGTGAAGAAATGTAAAACTGTTATTGTCACAACATAACGCCCAAGATTTATTTTTGGATCCAAACTCCCATTCACCCCCGCTCCCTGTTTTGTTGATATTCTTGTATGAGACGGCTACATCAACTACTTCTCCTCTCCACTCCACCTCCCAGTAGCAACGTCTAATCAGACTCTCTCTACTCAAAACCTGACAAGACCATCCAGTGAACCTGTCTGAGTGACTAGAATAAGACTGATCTTCTCTCATTAATGTTGCTTTTCTGTTCCCATCAGATAATAACAGACGTTTGTGTGCTGTGTTTGGATCCAGAGTGATGTCACATGAATACCTTAAGAATCCAGCTCTGGTTTCGGGCTCTGCTTGTGAAGGAGACAGTAAGTCGTCCACTTCAGTCACTGCCAGTGAGACGTTTGTCCACTCGTCCCCCAGAACGTCCTGTAGCTTATCTCTGACTTCTGACACAGCCGCCGTCACGTCCTCAAAGTGTCTCAGAGGACGGATATCGATGCCGGTCGAGTGTGTAGACTCAGCGCGTGGTGACAGTGAGGGGTAGTGGAGGAGAAACTGCTTGAGATCCTCTGTGTGTGACAGCAGCTTCAGCTCAGCCTCATTCCTCTTCAGCTCAGTGATCTCCTGCTCCAGCTTCTCCTGAAACTCTCGGACTCGACTCACTTCAGTTCTCTGCCGGGATCTGACCTGCTGCTTCACGTCAGAGCTTCTGTTCTTCATGAGCCAGATCAGCTCAGTGAAGATCTGCTCACTGTCCTCCACTGTTTTATCAGCAGAGAGGTTGAGGGCCTCCACCTCCTGATGGAGCAGCTTCAGGTCTTCCTCTCGGTCCTGGATCCTCTGCTGGATGTGGAGTCGACTCCCCTCCAGCTCCCTCTGCCTCTCGGTCCTTTCTGCTGCAGCTGAGACAGTGTCGTGGCTTTTATGTTCCTCCATTAAGCAGAGGTAGCAGATACACTGCTGATCAGTACGGCAGAACATCTTCATCACCTCGTCATGACGAGAGCAGATGTTCTCCTGCAGCTGGTTGGAGGGCTCCACCAGCTTGTGTTTCTTTAACGGAGGAGCATCATAATGAGGCTGGAGGTGTTTCTCACAGTAAGAAGCCAGACACACCAGACAGGACTTGAAGGCCTTCAGTCTCCTCCCAGTGCAGACATCACAGGCCACATCTTCAGCTCCAGCATAGCAGTGATCAGCAGGAGCAGCTTGGAGTCCAGTCTTCTTCAGCTGCTCCACTAGATCTGCCAACATGGTGTTCTTCAGCAGGATGGGCCTCGGTGTGAAGGTCTGCCTACACTGAGGGCAGCTGAGGAGTTTCTTCCCCTCCTCTTCCTCCCAGTGGGCTGTAATACAGTTCATGCAGTAGCTGTGTCCACAGGGAATAGTCACCGGATCCTTCAGGAGATCCAGACAGATGCAACAAGAGAAGGTTTCCCAATCCAGCTGAACTCCTTTCTGCTCCATTTCTCCTCTCAGGAGCAACGACTGAACAGGAACACTTGCTTTGCTGAATGACTAATCATCTCCCTCATTGTATAACATCTTATCTATACCTATCCTCAGACCTTTAGACCTGCAGGGGAAGGAACAAGTATATGGCTTGATAAGGGGGAGCCGTCTGTGTTTGAGGGCAGGAGGAAGAGGGAGGGGCTTATCAAGCTGGTTCATTCCTGGAGGAGCGGCGCTGTGAATGTGAACTTTGTCCTTCAATTACAGACAAAGTCTCTGTTACAACCTGCTTCATGTTTTAATTAACTTCTGTTTCTTCATTTTAACATATTTCTTGGCTCCTCAGGCGTTGATGCTCCTAGTGGGAGGGCGTGGGAAGCTCACCTGGGCCTTTCTTCCTGTAGTCAGACACACCTGAGAGAGCACACAGTGAGAGAGCAGCCATCTTAGCGTGGGCCTTTTATTGTTGCTGTCAACAGGTACATTTTATTTAGTGTCAGAGGGCGTGACTCCTAAGTGACCAACACATTGTGTGACTGTATACTTTATGTTTTTATTTAACTCTACCCTGACCTCCCCGACGGTCCAGTTCATCACCTCATTGTTTCATCTCTTGTTTGTTCACTTTTATTCATGTATTAAATCACAGGTGTCAAACACCTGCCACGTCATGTCACTTGGCTCGGGACGGCTTGAAAGTCATGTGATCGCCATTTCTTAAAAAAAATGTAAGAAAGAAAAAATCCTGAGCTTTTATTTTGAAGGTCATTTTTCTTGTTTCTCCCATCATGCATTCCTCCATCAGTTCTACGTCAGTGGTGCACTCAGGTTGAAGTGAGTGCTGCTTCATGTTTTCAGTATTTACCTCCTAATAAGGTCGTCAGGAGAAAAGTTCATGCTGTTCAAGAACACGCTCAGTAGGAATGTTTGCAGACTTAAATCACACCACCATGACAGGAACAGAGACGCTTGCTTTGTGAATGTCAGATCAGCTCCCTCATCTCATGACATCTTATCTCTACTTATCCTCAGACCTTTAGACCTGCAGGCCAAGGAACAAGTATATGGCTTGATGGGGGGGCTATCAAGCTCCATAGAGATAATGTATCCATTAAAAACACTGCCACATAAGCTCCTCCTCCTCTCTACCTCCCGTTACCAACGTCTAGTCACACTTCCTCCACTGAGGAACATATGAAGTAAATGAAAATACTTCTGTTGAAAACACATCCATGTTGCTTTCCTCTTCCTCTACCATAACACCAGATGTGTGTTGGTTGTGTGTGTGTGATTCCTTGAGAGTCTTCTCAGAGTGCAGCTCTGGTCCTGGCCTCTGGTTGTTGCTCACATGGTGTGTTGTTCACCCAGTCAGGCCTCAGTGGAGCTCTGCTGGACTGATGGCTCTTCCAGGGGCTTTCAAGACACTTCATGCCGCAGCAGCTACGTCCACAGGCAATACTCACCGGATCCTCCAGGAGATTCACGGCAGAATTTAGTTCCGTCTTTTTGAATTTCTGACTGTCAGATAGTTTAACTTTCTCCGTACAGAAGCAGTCTCTGTTGTCGATGGACAACTCGTCTCTGCTGCTTCCGCTCCTCTTCGCTTGCTGCAGTCACGAGGTTCACCGGCTCACCGTCTCATCTTCACGGCGACCTTTCGACCTTTCGACCCGTGAAGAGGCGGCAGCTGTTCTCTTTCCGCTCGAGAGCGGGGAGGCCGGCGAGAGCGCGGCCCTTAATACTTTGTCCTTGGAGGGAGACGGGGAGCCTGAGCCGTGTGAGGAGTTCTGGAGAAGCAACCGGTCCAGCTTCATGGAGACCTGGACGTCGTGGGGCTGTGTGTGAGTGGGTTGAGGCTGGACTCCTCGTCTCTTCTCTCCCACGACGTGACGGGGTCACCACACGTCTGATGGAACTGATTCCTGTCATTCGGGTGGTAAGCAGAGTAAGGACAAGAAGTGCAGACGAGTGATAACCGCAGCGTCGGATATGGTGGACTGATGGAAGGAGAGGAAAGAATGGAATGGGCCATCGTGATTATTCCAGTCAGACCCCTTTTAAGTATCTTTTGCCTGGTCTGAGTTTCCTGTTCAGAGGATTCATCAGGCAAGTCTTCTCTCTCATCTCTGAGATGTCAGACTCAGAATCAGGAGTAAGAATCGCTTCATCTTCCTCATTTTTCTTCATGTAGCGTCTTTATGACCGTTCCAGCTGTACATCTGGACTGTTTATGCTTATGTTTATGCTTATGAAGGATCCCCATAAGAATACACCAGAGTGGAGACTATTCTTCCTGGGGTCCAGGCAAAAAACATTACGATACAATACAACTACATCAAATGCAGAACAGCATGATCAATTATCACAAAACACTTAGACTTAAAAAACAACATTCACATTAAAAGTATAACATTTAAAGAATACTGAAATACCTAAAATAATAACATCATCATTTCCTTTCTGATTATTGCTGCTTTAAGTTTCCTTTTGAAATCACATGTATTTCTTGTTAGAGTCACATATGAGGGGAGCACATCCCAGTATGCAATGGCTCTGTACATTCCTGTTTTCTTCAGTGCATTGGTTCTGGGTAGAGGAAAAGTAAAGTGACCATTTCGTGCCTGTCTACACTGTAAAAAAGATCCTAATTTTACAGAAAATAATTCCAAATATTTACAGTCGTTTAAATTTTTTTTTTTATTGCTAAATCTTTCATGAAAATTACTTGCTAGTGACTTTTTCTTTGCCCGCGCCCCGATGCCCCTTGCGGCGCGCGAGACAGAGGACCGTTAACGCGACACGTAGAGACAGAAATGACATGCTTCTGCTGTAATCTAGCGCAATAGAGAAAGTTACAGGGGGGTGGGCCAATTTTACGATCGACGTATTGAGCACCCCTGGACTAGACTAATTGTTGTACACTGTCAAATGTAATACTAAAACTTACTTTAAAAGAATTAGTGCGTTTCACTCATTTCTGCTTACTTTGTTGACCTTACTTAAAGAAACTTAGTAAAGAACACTGTGGCAGCTGTCTCTATTTTGGCCTCGGCTGCTGAGTGATTGGCAATCGGTCAGCAGCCGATGCAGCAACTAATGTGGTACACCATTTTATTTTTTCTTTACTTAAAAGTTATTTCTTATTTTGTGATGACATCCATTATAACCAATAGCAAGTTTGAAACTAAGCTCCCTGCCAATCTCTTTACAGAAAATCTATGACAATCTATATATTCATAATTCTCTCTCTCTCATATTTCTAATTATATTTGTCTGTGAAATCTTCCATTAAACTGAGGAACATTTAGACGTAAAAATGCATCTTGACGATGAGTTATTTGCAGTATGACTAATTGCTTTTGTTGTTTCTTTTGTAGACTTTGACAAACCTGGCAATGAATTGTAAGTATTGCTTATTTTCTTCTACACACGACTGCATAACACATGGAAGCGTTGCCAGATTGAGTCCATGTCTTCACACAGAGTGTCTCCTGTGACGACCATGAAGGGCCGATGAGGGGAGCTGATGAAATCTGATCAATCTAGAAGCCACTAGTTCTCTGCCTTGTGATGTAGTATGTTGTAATGTGTTTACTGTAGGTCTAATATGACTACATCTTAATTTATTTCTCTTTCCGTTAGATTCTGGCTGAGTTCTGTCGCTTATCAAGCAAAAATCAGAGTTGCATCAGGGTTCTTCAAAGATCTCGACAAATACACTCCTCTTTTCCTGCAGATGTTCAAGACCCAGTGGGGAAAGCGTCGGACAGAAACTTGAATATCTGCAACGAGTCACACCTGGGGTAAGTTTCTCAAGCAGTTGTTGTTTACTGCTCTCCGATCTTGAAATGGGTTGAGGAGTTTGATGAAAAATAAGTTTGAGGACACCGCACTTAGCAAGAATATTGGTACAAATCAGGAAACAATAGGACCAATCCTATGCAGGCATAATCACCTCATTCTATGACTGATCAACTAAGTTTGAGCCCAGACCCGTTGGACACCCACGTTCATATCTTTAACGGCCTTTGGGCCCCAATTAAGACGGTGAATAACAAGCAATGTCCTAGAACTTATCTAGCCGCCACGTCATGTTCTTAACCTGCAACCTAGTGGCGTAATCTCTCAAGGCCAGGGCACAGTCTATCCATGTCATTTGAACGTTGAGCCCTGACTGGCATTTTCTGGATAATCTAACATTAAACAGTAGATGAAAATATGGTACACAGTCCTTTTTCTTGATGTGGTTAATAAGGTAGTGTCACAGCATTGCATGCAGAGCTGTCAAATGATTGTCCTTTAACTCTTGTGAATTGTGTGTGTTTTAAATGTTTGTTTAGAGTACTGATGTGACTGGGAGGTGAACAGCAGCCCTCTTAGTGGGGTCTCCCGTCTTTCCAGCCGGGTCCAGTTGCAGCTCTCTAGTCGCCCCATTCAAAACCCAAAGGCCTTCAAGAATAAAAAAATACGAATCCTATCACACCTACATGGGTACGTGTCCACCTTCACATGTCTGCATGATGGTAGAGGGCTTCTACTAATATCTCCTGTTATCAAAAAAGGGTTTTCACTTGTAACATTATCGCCATTTCTTTGTTGCTTATGCTTTTGGGCAATATGCTCGCTCTACTGTCACCGGAGGTTCAGGAGCAGCCAGTATGAAGCAGGTGTGACGGCTGAAGACGGCAGGTACCTGTTCAGCCTCCTGTGGGAGGAGCACATTTCCCAGAAGCAGCAGTAACAAAGAGATGTGGATGTTTACCACAAATATGGTTAACCACGTATTAAACTGTGATTGATCAGAGGAGATTATTGTTGGTCTTTCATTATTGAAGGTCTGAGTTTTGGTTGAAGCTTCGACTTGACCCCATGGAAACACAGCAGACGCCGTCCTGATCATGGCGTGTTGTGATGCTACCGCATCGACCTGTTCTCAGGCCCTTCTATATTCTGTTGTGCTATTATTGTTGTTCTATTCAAATGTCATCCCTATGTGTAAATATGATAATCCATATTCTTTATTATTAGCGTTTGCAACCATTCAGTTAATCACATGATTAATGAACTAATCATCTTATTCACTCTTGAACATCTTTTACTTGATTATCTAATAATATCAGAATCCAAGTAACCATTGTGTGTTCTACCATAGAAATGCAGCATGCAATTTGACATCTAATTGTGTTTTTGATGCTGCTCTTGGTATTAGGACTCTGAAGACCTTCTGGACGTGTCCCACACCTCCATTGGGACCCTGACTGCTGAAGACATCGTGGCCTCTCCTCACTCGCTGCACCTGGAGTCTACTGCTGTCGTTTTGGGAGGAACAGTCGTGATGGGTGACCGTGATAGTCTTCCCCGTGCCATGTGGCTACTCTTCTGACTTACGTACCCCTGAATTTGGAGAACCCTCAACGATTGAGAAACACCTTTTGAACTTATTCAGAGTGCTTCTCACATGGACCGAAAACCCTAAAATACAATCACTAAAAAATCTACTGATGCCGTAAGGGACTGTGTTCATGGTGTGCAGGGCCAGGCCCGAGAACTTCACCCTTCTATCTCCAATAGAACTCTTTCATAGAAAATGTCTGTTTTTGTTGTTTTTCTGTAGTGGAATTTAGCAAATTCCCAAAACGCTGTGTTCATCATATTTCTGCGTTACAAAACCTAATCTGGCAACATGCCCAGCGTTTTAAGCATGTTGTTTGAGTTTAAGAACATGTGTTTTTCTTCTAAATAAATGTTGTATTCCATTGTAACTATTCTCCTTCTTTTGTTTCAACAACTTACATTTTTTAGTTCAGCTTACTTGATCATTTTAAGGCAATCGGTTTCCTGATTATTTTTAAGTAATGTTAACTCATTGACTAGTAAAGATAACATATTCTTATTAGTACTGCTTACTTTATATAACTTGGCTCTTTACGTTGTCTGAATTTACATTTTTGCGTTCACTCAATGGAAGCTGGGATGATGCGTTCAAGGTCCAGCAGCCGCCTCTCCTCCTCAGGGACAACTTCAACAAGAAGAAGACGAAACACACACACACACACACACACACACACACACACACACACAGGGCCGAGGATTAGAGGCGTGTTCCGCGAGCACACCGTGACTGGTTTCAACACGAAGCTGACGTCACTGAAACCGGTGGATCCAGTGTTTTATTCTCCTCTTTTCTTTGTTTACCTGCTGAGTCGACCAGGTGAGGGCGTTTCCGTCTCTCACCTGGGAGTTGGACGTCGGCATGGCGCTGCGTTCAAATGCAGCTCGGAACATTGTCACACACACCTGCGCCGGCCCACACTGCTCGTGGTGCCGACTGCGACCGCGTTGCTTCTGCTGCCCTCTGCTGCCTTCTGCTGGCCCTTCTTTAAACGTCCAGTTTGGGTTTTTAAGAGGTCCTGAACGTTGCATTTCATTCTCAACCTCACACAGCTGAGGCTCAACACAGAGTCATCATTTAGTAGTGAAGACAAAGACAGCTTTAAATAACCAAAGTACTGATTCTGCAGTGTGTTGGTAATTTATACAAAATAATAAATCAGTAGTACTGATCAACTTTACATTGTTCCTATTTAACTTGAACGTCTCTTTTTATCTCTTCACAAATAATCAACAGACGTCACACTCAGACTTATTAAACCTTTAGAAGGATTCACGTTCCACTGACTGTTGGAGATACTACCGTGGATGTGTTATGCTTCCCTGATATCGTTGTGCATTCAGTCAGTGACAGTAAAGTTCATTATAACTAAGGAATTAATATCAGTTTGACACTTTCCACCATTATGACACCAGAATAATTTACCAGACACGTTTTCATGGGACTGAAAACCTGCTGGGTGTAAACTGTGTGGACAGAGAGAGTCGAGGTGCTTGGACCTCCACTACATCCTGGGGAAGGTGGGAGAGAAGAGCTTCCACTTGACAAACAGTGTTCTCATCAGCTCTCAGGTTGTAAATAGTACTTCTGGAATGTGAGGTTTGAGGCTGTGGGTTAAAGTTCCTCTGACTTCTTTAATAATGACGAAAGAACAAAGTAACACTTGTAAATAATCAACACCACATTAAAACATCCACATGTTGCTCAATGACATGTGCTGTAGCTTGTGATACAGTGTACATTCCTGTAACTCTTTGTCTGTAAAATATCTAATCACACAGTTTTTTATTAGCATTTCTACTCCCCATAAATGATATAGTAGTAACAGCATTTAATGATTAATATCCATAAATAAAAATCTTAATAAATGTGACTAGAATATGCACACATGTTGATTCAATGTCTCCTCATTTCTCACCCTGTCCTCCTCACTTCTCCGATGGTTGGACCTTTGTCCAGGTCGATGGCTTCTTCTGCTTCTGGCTTTGACTTTATGCGCATCAGCTGCTCCAGATGTGCCACTTCAAGGACTCACATACTTTGCCATGTGATTGTGGATTTGTTGACAGCATTGATGCCTTCATTTTGATGGCAAGTCAAATATTGTGACTGAGAACTTTAACTGGGGGTCCGATTGTGTTTTGTGTGACAGCTCGTTCCTTTTCTCTCGGTCTTCTCGCTCTCCCGCAGTAATGAACCGACCCCCTGTCCCACCTCGAGTCTTCGTACCATTCCAACAGCTTTCAAATGACCTTTCTGCTGGACGTGACCTCGAGGTCGTCCGACTCCCATTCGGTCCAAGAATGGAAAAGATCTCCCCCAGTTTCACGGCTCCTTCTTCTATCTGCACGTACTCCGACAGCCATTCCATCCGAACAGATTAGATTAGGTCTAAGATTAGATAATTATTAATACGTTTATGATGAATTTTATTTTATGCACAAATAGATTTTCTTGTGCGGTGAGAATGTGCGAGCAGGTCAGGAACATTGGTCAGGACTCAACAAATCCTCCACACACCCAAACATGACCGGAGGATTATTATTATGTTCAAGGTGTTTAAGTGTGTTGATGAATCTGTTGTAGACAAACACACTCGTGGTTGTAAACATCAACACGTGATATCAAACTCTCTCATTTCTCTGTGACAAACATGTTTTAGAGGAAAGTTTAAAGCACAGAGACTGACTGGCAAATGTTCTCTGGTCTCAACATGAACTCTGGACTTTGTGGTGTTTCAGGAGGAAAACTGACTCAGTTATTCTCTCATTAGCTTCATATTTTATACATTAGCTTCGTATGAAACCCTGAAAATAAGACAAGAAGAAAGTACTTTGTTCATTCTTGAATCAGGAAATACTTTATTCATCACGTGAACCTGTTAAACCAGTTTGACCAGAATCTCAGTTATGTACAAGAATAATGAAAGATTTACTGATTGAATATGATACTTTATTTTATAATGAAACATAGTACATCATGTGTATGTTGATTCAGACAACAACAACAACAACAACATTTAGTCTCACAAATGTATTAAAAGAATAATTTGCATGAAGTTCTAAGAACAAAATATCTCGGCTAAAGAAGCTCTGGTGCTTTCTCTCTTTAAGACCCACGCAGAGGAAGATACACTTAAATTAAAGAATACATCAATAACAATATTGATCAAACATTTAGAGCTCAGAGCATTTTACATTTCCCTGCAGATAAATGTGAGTTCAGGTAAACAAAGAGCATCATGAGCAGTGAGAGCCTCCATGACTCAACACACACATCAAGGAGCGCCACCTACAGGAACTCAGACGCCTACACAACAACAAGGAGGAGATGGACAAGCCCCGCCCACAAGGTTTGATTGACAGCTGAAGGAAAGTCTGCTCAGCGACGATGATGGAAACAAAATAAGTTTAAGACTTAAAACACAGACTTTAACCAGATGTCCCTGAACTCACTTCTGTCTATTTGAGTTTACTGAACTCAGCAGTGACTCCCAAAGAATTCAACCTAAGTCCAGCATAGAGAGGCTGAGTGAATGTGGTCTGGACTCTGTGGAGGAGAGTCATGGTGTCAGAGACGCTGTAGAAGGACAGAACACCTGCTCTGTGATCCAGGTACACTCCTAATCTGGAGGACTGAGGACCAGAGACGGGAGTTTGGACTTTGTTGTGACGAAATGTAAAACTGTCATTGTCACAAACTAACGCCCAAGATTTATTATTGAATCCAAAAATACATTCACCCCCGCTCCATGTTCTGCTGATATTCTTGTATGAGACGGCTACATAAACTCCTCCTCCTCTCCACTCCACCTCCCAGTAACAACGTCCAGTCAGACTCTCTCTACTCAGGACCTGATAACAACATGCAGTGAACCTGTCTGAGTGACTAGAATAAGACTGATCTTCTCTCATAACTGTTGCTTTTCTGTTCCCATCAGATAATAACAGACGTGTTTCTGCTGTGTTTGGATCCAGAGTGATGTCACATGAATACCTTAAGAATCCAGCTCTGGTCTCGGGCTCTGCTTGGGAAGGAGACAGTAAGTCGTCCACTTCAGTCACTGCCAGTGAGACGTTTGTCCACTCGTCCCCCAGAACGTCCTGTAGTTTATCTCTGACTTCTGACACAGCCGCCGTCACGTCCTCAAAGTGTCTCAGAGGACGGATATCAATGCCGGACGAGTGTGTAGCCTCAGCGGGTGGTGACAGTGAGGGGTAGTGGAGGAGAAACTGCTTGAGATCCTCTGTGTGTGACAGCAGCTTCAGCTCAGCCTCGTTCCTCTTCAGCTCAGTGATCTCCTGCTCCAGCTTCTCCTGAAGCTCTCGGACTCGACTCACTTCAGTTCTCTGCCGGGATCTGACCTGCTGCTTCACGTCAGAGCTTCTATTCTCCATGAGCCGGATCAGCTCAGTGAAGATCTGCTCACTGTCCTCCACTGTTTTATCAGCAGAGAGGTTGAGGGCCTCCACCTCCTGATGGAGCAGCTTCAGGTCTTTCTCTCGGTCCTGGATCCTCTGCTGGATGTGGAGTCGACTCCCCTCCAGCTCTCTCTGCCTCTCGGTCCTTTCTGCTGCAGCTGAGACTGTGTCGTGGCCTTTATGTTCATCCAGAGAGCAGAGGTAGCAGATACACTGCTGATCAGTACGGCAGAACATCTTCATCACCTCGTCATGACGAGAGCAGATGTTCTCCTGCAGCTGGTTGGAGGGCTCCACCAGCTTGTGTTTCTTTAACGGAGGAGCATCATAATGAGGCTGGAGGTGTTTCTCACAGTAAGAAGCCAGACACACCAGACAGGACTTGAAGGCCTTCAGTCTCCTCCCAGTGCAGACATCACAGGCCACATCTTCAGCTCCAGCATAGCAGTGATCAGCAGGAGCAGCTTGGAGTCCAGTCTTCTTCAGCTGCTCCACTAGATCTGCCAACATGGTGTTCTTCAGCAGGATGGGCCTCGGTGTGAAGGTCTTCCTACACTGAGGGCAGCTGAGGAGTTTCTTCCCCTCCTCTTCCTCCCAGTGGGCTTCAATACAGTTCATGCAGTAGCTGTGTCCACAGGGAATAGTCACCGGATCCTTCAGGAGATCCAGACAGATGGAACAAGAGAAGGTTTCCCGATCCAGCTGAACTCCTTTCTGCTCCATTTCTCCTCTCAGGAGCAACGACTGTCTGAGTTTCACTTCCTCAGAAGCGACTCTGCTTTGACTTCTGATGTGAACAACATGTGAGGCTCAGTGAACGGGGCGTGTCAGCTCTAGTGGGAGGGAACCAGGAAGTGTTGGACAGAGTGCAGCCGCCTGTGTTTGAGAGCAGGAGGAAGAGGGAGGGGCTTATCAAGCTGGACTTCATTCCTGGAGGAGGAGCTGAAAGAGGGAGTGAAGAAAAAAATAGAAAAATTAATAATCCAAAAACATAGATTTACGTCTGAAACATCCCAAATGATAACACATGTTGTTTCAGTCCGACTGAGTAGCAGGTTAAAGTGAATGAAGCAGATGATCACTTGGAGCACCACCTGATATCAGATGGAGAGCTGCCCACAGGGTGGACCACACGGAGGACTGTCCACCTGAAAGTTTATTATTCATTATAAATATACGTGTGTGATGTTAATTGATTTTTGTTGAATCCCAGTAAAACCCTTAAAAACTAAACTATTTAATTTGGTGTTGTTTCCCCACAACAATTGAGCTCTGTAGCTGAACCTGGTGACTAGTCCATGAACCTGAGTTACAATAATTAAAATAGAGCTACCGGTTACACATCTGTAGTCCTACAACCACACAAATGGACCCGTGCTGACCCTTTCAGTCACGTGGGTCGAGGTTAAAACCCAGAGGTTAAAACCCATTACAGTTTTTCTCAATTGCTAAAACACTAAAACCCATTGGTTGAACAAAGTTCTCAGACGCCTGAACTCATTTAGCTAATTGTGCAATCGTCTGTTGTCAATACCGTAAACTATTTCACATGGTAAAACACAATTTGCAGATCTCACTTAGACTTTTCAGCAAAACTCTAAACACATCCTCAGTCTCAAAACACATTCTGCCCTCTAAGGCACACGTCATCATACTGAAAACACAAGGGGCAACGATGAAACACAAAGAGAGAACACACGTCATGGACTCAACACAACCTCAAAATGGATTCAACTCGCATCAAATGATGTGAAAGGAGGGCAACGTCACTCACAGCCACGCCCCCTTCGTCACGGTCCAAATCCAAATCCACGATCGATCCTGTCCAACAGAAGTCCGTCACGTTCACGAGACAGAGTTCAGGACATGTTCATCCCGAGAGAAAGAAGAGAAGAAAGAAAAGAGGACCGTTCCCTGACACACACGGCCACACGACCAGATCACGTGAAGTCACCGCGTCGCCCTTGTTCATGATTTGGTTATTCAAAGTTGGATTCATGTTTCTTTCGGCTCCCCCGCGTTGCGTTCACTCACTGGAAGCTGGGAAGATGCGTTCAAACGACTGTCCTCTGAGAAACTCCAACAGCAGCTCTCACACTCAAAAAAATAACTTTTTGGTGTTGTAAATTATACTAAATTAATTGGTATGTAATCTACATTGTATTAATACGTTTTTCTGATGTCTAGACTTTATTGAGTAAAAGTGCATATGTTGATATATTTTAATCATACAATAAATGAACCCTGCGGGAAGAGCAGGGCTCCAGACTGCGACCAAATAGTCGGATTTTGCGCCTAAAATTAGACACAGTGCGAGTAAAAAAATGCTATCAACTCAGTAATATAGCAGATTCTTCTTTTTTTGTTATTAGATTTTTTTGTAGCTGCCAAACTTGTTCTACACTTCAGCCCACTATAGTTATAGGTAATGCCTGAATGACTGGTTTACTAATCGACATTAACTCCAGAAGAAGAAGAAAGAAGACGAAAACAGAAGAAGAAGAAGAAGAAGAAGAAGAAGAAGAAGAAGAAGAAGAAGAAGAAGAAGAAGAAGAAGAAGAAGAAGAAGAAGAAGAAGACGAAAAAGAAGAAGAAGAACAAGAACAAGAAGAACAAGAACAAGAAGAACAAGAAGAAGAACAAGAAGGCTGGCCTGTGTGTGATAGCGGAGGCGGGGATTGACACCGGGGGCGGGGGGGGGGGGGATAACCACGGTTATAGGCTAATGTGTGACAAGTGGCGGGTCTTGGGGGTTATCGCGCAAATCCAAAGATTTGACATAACGGTGTCTTCGTCAACAATGGACAATGGCGAAGCGGACTATCAGTTCATACTTTCTTCCTAAACCTCATGATAGAGAGAAAACAAATCCCGAGAATGAGTCCGATTCAGATTGTGAGGAAACGGTCGTAGCGAAAAAAAGGTAGGAAATTCAGCTTTCGCCATGAGCGGCTGCGCGAGTTCACCTGGCTCAGGTGTTTCAGGGAGACCCGTTTAATGAACTGTGAATTCTGCTGTCGATTCCCACAGCATGATGGGAACACAACATTTGCTGATAAGACTGGCACTACACAATTAAAAGACGACACGCTGATCAGACACAACGGAAGAAAATGTGCCGTGACCTGTGCAATGCGACTCCCGGTCGCATTTCGAAGACAAGAGGCTGCTAACCAATGCGCCGAGGAGGCCGAATTCAGGGCTCTCAAGTGTCACGCATTGAGCGTGAGACTCACGCATTTCGGTCTTAACTCACGCACTCACGCCACACATCGTATTTCTGAAAAAAAACTCTTGGCTATTTAACCTCTTGGGCCCCACTGCACCAAATTTGGTGCACTTTTGATATTGGGTTAGAAATTGTCTATAATATCTTAATAAACATGAGCAAATATATTGATGTTGTATATCAAATTAAAGAAGACAACTTGGGCTACAAGAAACCGTAACCTATTTCAACATAACTCAAACACCAACTAATATCACCGGAACAATATCATAATCATAATTTTGTCAGGAGTTGGGCCACTCAGAATATGTACGTCGCTAGCGACACGGAGCTCCATGTTATCGGAGAAAAGGAGACGACAAAAAGCAAGAGAACTCCATACAGATTCTAACCATCTTTACAGAATCTATCTGCGCCAAAGCATCACGGAGATGTGACCCAAAGAACACAGCCACATGAATCGCTTTCTCGCTTTACACTCAGCAAATGTTGCTTACCTTTGCTGATAAGAAGAAGACAAAAGAATTCTGTCGGCAAACCCCCACTGATATATCTTCTCCTACTATCCAGTATGCAATACACATCTTCCCCGGCAAGAGAAGGGGCCGTGGAAATAAGTTCTCAGGAAGTTACTATCAGCGTATCAGATTTGTCTTTTCAAAAAGGATCACACCTTTCTGTATCCCATTGGCTCACAGTGCTGTCAATCTTCTATTTTTTAGTACTGATCGATTCTATAGGCTCTAACGAGTCCAATGGTGTTTCGCGCTTTTTAATCGGCCCATCCCCCGCTGAGATATTTGCATGCGTAGTTAGTGAAACACAAATTCGGGAAATATCTATAATTATTATTATATTTATATTATATATTTTTTGTTTTTGTTGTTGTTATAAAGTGAAATACTGCTGTATACTGCTGTATCAAATGGAAGATGGTGCCAAAATGTGCCCAAATGTGGCCAAATAAGCATTTTGAAGGCCTCGCCTTAAAATCTCTTTCTAAAAAACTCTCTAGCTGCTTCATGCTTCATTTCTTCTAAGTCAAACTTTGCAGAGAGACTGTTCACAAGTGGTGTTATTATCTGGGTGATTTTAGGCCTTTGCTGTGCATCCATCCAGGAGATATTCATCCTGAAAGTGCTTTTTATTTTGGACGAACCTGAAACTTCTATTTTTTGCTGTGTTTCCTCTTTATTTACTCTTAAACAGTAACTAATATACAGATGTTTACAAATCTGACCAGAAGCTCACATGTGTTGCCTTTATTATAACACTAACATTATTCGGATGGCTTTTATGGTTGCAGAGCTACACCCTTTTTAGTTTGGGTATGTCATTTCGAGCAGAAACCTAAAAGATCGGGTGGGGCCCAATGTGCCGCAGCGCCAACATGAGCTGGCCGCGCTGCCCTCACCGTGGAGGAATCAAGCGCTCCCTGGAGTTCTGCTGTGAGGTGCCACTTATCAGCCAATCAAAAAATAGAAGTGGGCTACACAATAGCCAATCAGAAAACAAACGTATATGTTGTATCTGGGTAAGATTTAATCCAGCAACCAATGAAAATAAAGCATCCTGGAATTGCGCTCGACTGATATCCAAGATATATCCAACAAGTTTATAAGATTGTATATTGTCAAATTATTTATCAGTAATACAGTAAAAACTATGGGAAAACTTTGCAAGTCGATTTATAGTGTGCGCGACTAGAATTTCTGTTTGTGCCCCTAACATTTTAAGTTAGGGGCCACTGTGCTCCCAGTAAAAAAAGCCCTGAAGAGTACATTTTAGTCCCCAATTTATCATACTGCTAACATGTTTTATAATGACTGAACATACACTGAAAAAATGTACGTACATTTTAATTGATCCAAACATCTATCACGTTTGAATCAATCGACCAATTCTCATTCAGGGCGGCGCCGAGACGTTGGAGGAGAGCTACTTCACGCCACAACAAGTGAGTCGTCTCTACATTTGTGAGAATATATGGTCCTTGTTGCGCGTGTGAGAGAGAAAGACGTTTGCGAGGCGCAATATTCCAAGATTTTCCAGTACTACGACTTTCCAAGCCAACAGCTGTCGGCTTTATGTTAGTAACGTTAGCTAAATTGTTTGAACATACTGAAATCAGACTGAAACCTGATAGCTATGGCAGAGCTGTGTTAGCTAATGTTAGCTGTTGGGTTTCTTCGTAGGTTTCATTACTGCAGTTGTTATCGTAGCCCTTTAAATATATAAAAAAGTTGATATTTCTTATATGTTTGACACAGTGAAAAACAGCCTGGGGTCAAATTGACTCTAAAGAACGGCGACATTAAACTTTGAATGGGGTCAAATTGACTCTAAAGGCAACAGGAGGGTTAAAAAACTTCTTCTTGAACTGAAAGGGATGAAGCTGTCTCCAAAAGTACGGGCTTTGAAGATGAAGCTGCTGTCCGAGATGAACACCGACTGGCAATGTTCAGCATCTGTTTCAACACGGACATGTTGGTGTTGTGTCATTGAGGCGCCTGTTCTGTCAAATAATGTTTTATCCTTTAAAACACAGAGATATTTTTATTTTATTTTCCTTTATTATCCTAAGTGTGAAAGGGGCGGAGCCTATCAAAGGGAGTGGGAAGCTCACCTGAGCCGTTCTTCCTGTAGTCAGACACACCTGAGAGAGCACACAGTGAGAGAGCAGCCATCTTATGCTACGTTCACACCGGACGCAACAAAATATTTCTTGTCGCGCTTGTCGCAGGATTCTGTCGCGCGACAAAAAAAGGGTGTTCACACCGGACGCGTCGGACGCGACACAGCGGGGGCGTGGCTTATTGCGCCCGCTTCTTCAGCCATATGAATCTTTTCCTTAACCGATGTTGTGTCTTCACTTGTCGCCCTCTGAGTCGCCCTGCTGCCCCTCTCTCCCCTTCTCTCTGGACTCTGCGGTCCTGCCTTCCACGGCCCTCCGCCCCTCCGCCCATGTCCCCGCTCGTCTCCCGCGGAGTACTGTACGGGTCGAGGAACGACAGGACCGCAGAGAGCTTCCACTTGTTAGCGGACCGAGCTGCTCTCTCACTGCGCTACTCGCTGCTCTCTCTCTCTCTTCTCTCTATGATTCGTGTGTCTGAGACTTTTCCTCCTCCTCCGGCGGCAGATCTCCGCTGCCATGAAACACGTATGCCGGCGCTTGCTTCATAGTAAAGTACAACACACAGCGAGAATAAAAGCAAATGCACACATTGTAAACGTATCGGGTAGTCCCACGGCTTCTCCGGCCTCCTTCCACGCTTCATCTTTATCGCTACGGTTTCGGTACGTAAAGAGTCGTGTCATAAAGTTTGTTTTGCCCACGAACCGCGACAAGAATCTTTTCCTCCACTTTCTAAACCGGCCGGCAGAACGATGACGAGCGGAGCTTCTCAACGCTGATTGGCTGACGCAACTATGACTCACGCGTTTCTGTCACTCGAGCGACAAGAAGCTGCGACAGATCGCTCTGTTCGCTCAGTTCGCCCCGCGACACCCGCTCTGTTCGTGCTGCTCTGTCGCGCCTGACGTGCTGCTCGCTGGAAAAAAAGCAGCGTCACAGCTTTGTCGCAGCTTTGCATTGACTTAACATGTAAACTTGTCGCGCGACAGAATTTTGTCGCGTCCGGTGTGAACGCACCTTTAGTTTGAGGACCACTGCTCCTGGCTGTTGATGTCTATCAATATCGCTCATTTTGGCCCTAAATTTGGTCAGAAGGCAATACGGATCAGAATCAGACCGGCGAGGAGGGCAATACGTGGCTGGCATGACGACCCATTAGCCAATCAGAACGATTGTACTGGTGTTGCCATATAATAATTAATCTTTATTCATAAAGAAAATGTAAGCTAGCGGTCTGATGCTGCCCAGAGGAAACGCAGGTCGAGGATGTATTGCATCATCAGTGTATTGCTGCTAATACTTCAACTCGGTCCAATTTTTTGGGTGGCATTGGGTGCCCTTTTTTTTTGTTTGAGCACCGGCCCCCCAAAATGTCTGTGCACGTGCCTGTATATATATATATATATATATATATAGTCTGCTCACGGGAGTCACCCCCTGTGACACAGACGCTGCGTTCATGGCGCATGGGGAAGGTGGGAGAGAAGAGAATCCCCTTGACAAACAGTGTTCTCATCAGCTCTCAGGTTGTAAATAGTATTTCTGGAATGTGAGGTTTGAGGCTGTGGGTTAAAGTTTCTCTGACTTCTTTAATAATGAAGAAAGAACAAAGTAATACTTGTAAATAATCAACTCCACATTAACTGGCGACTGTGGGTCAGTGGGTAGCAGGTCCGTCTTTCAATCACGGGGTTGGAGGTTCGATCCCCGCTCTAGTCGATGTGTCCTTGAGCAAGACACTTAACCCTGAATTGCTCCCTGTAGCTGCGTCTACAGTGTAAGAATGTAACAGGATTGTTAGTCGCTTTGGATAAAAGCGTCAGCTAAAAAAATATATATATATATATATATCTGTTGTCTCATGTGTGTCATACACACAAGCTCCCTGCACTGTAAAAAAAGAACGTAGATTTTACAGTGAAAAACTGTTAAATCACAACAGTAAGAGACCGTTAATTCAAAATAGGTTATATATATATATAGCTTCAATAAAACAAATCATAACTAACCAACCAAATGAACCAACCAAACTAAATAACCTAGGGCTCATATTCTCTCAATAATCCTGGTTATTCTGAGATACTGCAATAGTGCTTTATAGCACCCACTGGAGTTTCCTTGCAGCAGACCCCCATATCCAACCGTACCCCCTCCTTGCTGAGGCTTCCAACAAGCTGCCTCCTTTCACTCACATACCTTTGACAGTGTATCATAACATGCTTGATGGTTTCTACCTGCCCACAATAGTCACATCTTCCCGTGTCGTGTTTCCCTATTTTCCACAACATGCCGTTCAGCCCAGTGTGTCCAAATCTCAGCCTTGAGATGACGGTTTCCTCTCTCCTGTTCCCTCCTGCACATCCCCTTTCCCCCCACTTTCCTCTGGACTCTGTACAACCATCGCCCTTTTCTGTCCTCCTCCCATTGCTTCTGCCACCTTTCCTTTAACCTCATTTTAATAATCCCCTTGGCCTGATTTACTGAAGTTGACTTCAACTTTTGAGCCACTCTTTGCGGCTTCTTTTGCCCCTCTATCTGCCATTTCATTTCCTTTAACCCCCACATGTGCAGGAACCCATAGTAACACCACTGTCATACCCATCATTTGAATCCTGTATCATGTTTGCTGCATTTCAATGGGGATGTCCGGTCTGCTGTCTGAATGACTGTAAGCTGTCAAGTGATGAACTGGAGTCTGAACACATGATTGACCTCAGTGGTCTTGTGTCCTCGATCCATTGTAGTGCAAACATTGTTGCCAGCATTTCCCCTGTGTACACCGATACCCCCTCTGTAATCATTTTACCTATTTTAATGTTAAATTCTGGCACTATAACTGCTATTCCTACCTTATTCTCTGAATTCTTTGATGTGTCAGTGTACACCTGGACATAGCTGTGGTAACTGTCGATGTGTGAGAGACTCTGCTTTGACTTCTGATGTGAACAACATGTGAGGCTCAGTGAACGGGGCGTGTCAGCTCTAGTGGGAGGGAACCAGGAAGTGTTGGACAGAGTGCAGCCGCCTGTGTTTGAGAGCAGGAGGAAGAGGGAGGGGCTTATAGTATAAGTATAGATAAGTATAAATATAGGAATAAATAAATAAATGCTTAAATAAATGTATAAATAAATGTATAAATGCTTAAATAAATGTATAAATAAATAAATACAGGAATGAATGAATATAAGTTATAAATCAACAGGACATCTATTTATGTGTCCACACGTATTTCTTCATTTATTTATGTGTGACATTTACGTGTCCGTATATTCAAATGAGCTGGGGCGGTCCGAACCTCTGTCTAAAGCCTGAATAAATGAATGAGGAAATACAGAAATGTAGACATATATTTATTTAATGATGTCCTGTTGATTTATAACTTATATTCATTCATTTCTGTATTTATTTATTTATTCATACATTTATTTAAGCATTTATTTATACATTTATTTCAGCATTTATTTATTTATTCCTATATTTATTCATGCATTTATTTATTTATACTTAAGTCATTTTGAGTCCTCCATACTTATCAAGCTGTGAATGTGAACTTTGTTCCTCATTTACAGACACAGACTCTGTTACAACCTGCTCCATGTTTTACATCACCTCACTTTATTCATTTCACATATTCATGTGCTGCTCGGATGTTGATGGTTGCTCCATATTTCTCTACAACTCTTCCTCAAATCCAGTTTGCCTGCTGAGGTTTGTCCCAGTGATGTGTTCGTCCTCCTGAATCAGTTTGCTGCCTGTAACGAAAGCAGCCGAGCAGGTAGAAGCAGTCAGTCAGGAGCCTCTCCCTCTCAGTCTCACGTTCCCCCGGCTCGTCCTCTTCACGCTTGTGACTCCTCTTCACGTCGACATGCAACATGTGTTTTATAGCAAGACTACAAGTATAACTCACATGTGGAGGTCAGAAGTTGTTCCATTGCTCCATGAATAATTCCATGATCTCACACATTAATATTGTTGCCACAGACCAAGAAACCAGTTTGTAGAACAGGAAGTCGGCAAACAGCCAGACTCAGTTGGGTAAGTGTGGGCGCGTCCACGTTGGTTGTTGCTCGTTCACGACGCCTCGGCGATGACGTCATCACTCGTGTCCTCTCAATGACTGCGGCTCATTGCGGCTCACTCCTTTGTTTGTCTAAGCAGATGTTTTGATGTACATATTACAGATGTTTGGTTACACGGTAGAAGTCATCACGTTATTCTATAAGTTCACTAAAGTTATTCAACAGATGTTTGTGAAGGAATAGGTCTGTGAGGTGAGAACAAGACGATCTGTGTGAATATCAATCTGAGACAGGCCCACCGTGAGGCTACACTGCCCTCTGGCGGCCATCGGTGGTAAGACCCCTGAATTAAAACCATGAGGTTCAGAATAACAGTTGGATAGATAATGTTAGTAATAAACTTATGTTTACACACAATTTATATATATATATATATATATATATATATAAATAATAAATACATGACAATATGTTAAAGATGTGAAACCTACCTGGAATAGTCAGAAGTAACTTTATTGATTCCTGCATCATTCTGCTCCTCTGTGTGTTTTTTGTGAAACAACATGTGCACCTTCTGCTCTGTTGTGTATTTATTGAAAGGAGAGTAGATTTAATGCACTGGAACCCTCTGTGTGAGAAAAGGAAAAAGGTAAACAAAGGGCATTCAGTGTGCTGCTGATGCTTTGAGAGATGAATGTAAATGTCTGCATCATGTTGTTAAAAAGGTTTTATTTTGACACAAGTGAGACGTTCATGTGAGCAGTAAAGAAAAGAGAAACCCCAGCTGGACTCTCTCTGGGTTGGTGGTCCTCTAGCGCCACCTGGTGATGGACTTTCATTCTGTTTAGACGTTTACATGTTGAATAGTCAGACTACAGGTCGAGGCTGGTGTGTTCTGTTGTTGTTGGATGACCCAATACAATAACATGTTAATATATAATAAACCCTGAACCCTCAAAGGCTCCCTGACGTCACCTGTTAAGAGCTCGAGTGTGAGAGACTGTAGGGCTTGAATATATCCCGTTACCATGACAACATAACAACGTATGGTGTATATAGTGTGGCGTCTGTGATCAAATCTAAGAGCCATAGTTGAAATGCAGGGATGAGGGTTAATTTGAATTTTATTATTTAATATTATTTTTATTTTATTTTTATTTTTATATATATATATATATATATATAAACAAAACAACGAGAACAAAATAAAGATTACAAATAAATTGTATATAAATATATTTATTTATATATTTTTATTTTTATTTTGTTGTTGTTTTTGTTTGTTTTGGGGGTAAAGTGTCAACTGACGGATTAGTACTCCAGAGGGTGGCGGTAAAGCACCAATTATATGGATGCCAACCGCCGTTAAAAAAAATCAAGAATAAGAAATGTAAGAGCCAATCATCTCTCCGTGAGGACAGCGAGTGGTTTCCCATCATGCACTGGGCCCAAGGCCGGATTAACCATTAGGGCAACTGGGCACTTGCCCAGGGTCACATGACATCTAAGGGGCCCTGGACAACGTCAACTAAAATGTTATATCGCCTTATGAACGCAGTCCTTACTTTCCTTAATGTGAGAACTTTATTGCAACTCGTTGGATCAACATATGATGTTAAATGAGGTCAAAACAGTGCTTGTGTCGTCTAGTCGCCGCCTGCACAAACGCCGCTTGCGTCTTCCAGCTCTACGCCGCGGACACTGAGAACGAGAGTCACGTGACTTGAAGCGCTGTGGCTGGAGGAGAGCGTTCCACAGGGAGAAGCAGTGGAGCAAGATGTAAAGCAACCAGGGACAACATTCAAACAAGAGACAGAGATTTAGCAACTGCTGCGCGGCTTTTACAGTCACTGCTCTCCTCTGGTGGCAAGTTACCAGAGCAGTTTGCAGAGCTGGAAGAATCATCACCATCTGCCAGTGCTACACAGGACTATCAGGAGGACGTTTCACGTCGGAGGAAAAGAAAGATGTTCTGACCAGAGTGACAGCGATGAGGAGGTCGTCTCCACTAATGGCAGTCTAAGATTCAAAGTGGAAACATATGATGTGATTATTGACTCACTTCTTGCCTCTCCAAACGGATCGGTGCCTACACCGATGTGTGTGAGCTCTTTGGCGTTTCATTTGACAGCGACTATGATGAGCGTGATGTGCGCCAACGAGCTGCTCGGCTGACCTCCACGTATCCCACAGACCTCGATGCACCCCCGAGCGAGCTCATGCATCACACACACACACTTTGTTGTGAGTGAGACCTTAAAATGTTTAAATGTTGCAGATTCAAAACAAATTAAACAACAACACACAATATATATATATATATATTGCATTTTAACTCTGCCAGTCTCAAATGGTGAGGGTGAGAGGTGGTTTTCTGTTTTAAAACTAGTACAACATGCATTAAGAACCACGATGACACAGGCAAGACGTTCTGCTCTTTCTTTACTGTCCATAGAAAATGAAGTTGTTGAGGGAATGGACTTTGAAGATATTGTGCAGGAGTTTGCATATTTGAAGTCTAGAAGGAAGGCCACTGAGTAATCTATAATGGAGAACATTATTAACTGTATGTGTTGATGTGAGAAGTTTTAAAAGCTAAGAAAGGTCATTAGGCCTCATCATTGAATTGTTTGTTTCTTCATGAGTTCAGTGTTGAAAAGAGGCCAGTTGTGAGGCATTAAGTGTTTGTTAATAATATGTTTTTTTTTAATGAGAGAATAATATATGTGTGTATGAATGTATATAATATATATATGTATATATATTCTCTAGTGTGTTAATTTTGCTGCTGGAATTTGGTTTTGTTGGGGGTTGGGGTTGGAATTAATAATGTGTGTGTGTGTTAAAGTAAAAGTAAAAAAAAAAGATTAGGCATCATCATTCATCATTGTTTGAGTAGTCATGAGTCAGTTCAGTCTTTAAGGGAGGGCCAAGTGTTTTTTGTTTAAATAAAAAAATAAATATATATATATATAGTGTGATGATGATCAAATGTTGATTGAATTGTGATACAATAAACATGATCTTGACTTTGATGATGACATGCAACAGTGTAACTATGGTTTACTTTACTTACACTACACACACATTACATGTCTGGTTCATGATCATTTCACATTTTTTTTTTTTTTTTTTGTTTTTTTTTTGTTTTTCTTCTTCTGTCCACTTCTGCTCACTTCATTTCACTGTTGCAGTCGATATTGATTGATATTTGGCATAATGAAACATTCAATAAGCAATCATCAAAGTTCTGTGAAAGATCTGAAGGAACAGTGATGCAACAGTGTGCATCATGTGTTTTTTTTTGTTTTGAATGCTTTTGCATGCCTTTATCTGTCCACACACACCACACACACATCTCATGCAGAAGCCTGATGCTAGAAGAGTCTGCTCTAGTGTCTGCTCTCTCCACTGGGAAATAGAGGGACACGCAGTCGGTGGAGAAGCAGCTGCGGCGCCTCGGCTCTGGTGAGCTGCTCAGTGACCACGTGATCGTGACGTCAGAGACAGCGCGATGTACAGCCGACTGCGCATGCGTCGTTCAAAGATGGCGTCCCCCGAGCCTCCGGTGCCGTTCTCCGTGTCTCCGGGAGGAGAGCTGAGGCTGTTGGCGGAGCAGCGAGGCCACGCGGCCGTTGAAGAGGCTTTGAGGCGACACGCAGCAGGTGGGTGCTTCTTCTTCGCTGGTCCCGGTCTCCGTGCCGCGTGTTACGGGATCTGCACGTGGAGGGTCCGGGGAGCTTTGTTCGTGTGTTTGATGCTTCATTCAAAACACGCAGATCCGTAAATACCGTGGTCTGTTCGTGTTCCGTTTGAAACCCAAAACGGGAAACTGCTTTTGTTTCCCGTTTCTGTTTCTGAATCCAAACACGAGGTAACGGAAGTGCTTAAAACCAATGTCAAAATAAAAGCCCGTGATATATATTCTTATTTTCAGTCTTCTACGATGCAAATTCATAGCAGAGTAACGCTAGAAGAACATTAATTAATCAATATAAATAAACCTGAATGGTGGCAACCAAAGTGACTACAGGCAGTTTTATTTAATATATATATATATATATATATATATATATATATATATATATATATATATATATATATATATATATATATACACCAGTGCCGGGCCTTCTAAGCCCCACACATGATTACAAAGTTATAGCTATTTTATAATAATAAAATAAAAAATATATTCTTGATTTTTATTTTCTTATTGCAGTGGTCAACAACCTTTGTGAGATCCACATCCCTGACCTCTGTCTTCGTGACAGGCGAGATCTCCCTATTGAGGCGTTGAGAGAAAGCGTCTGTCCAGACTGGACTTACAGCTTCAGGCTTTTTATTTGGCCTGATTCTAATTGAATGAAATCAAAACACTTCTGTCCAGATTTCAAATGGATGTGACCAGGAACACAGAATTTAAGAGCAAGATGAAAAGTGAATTATTTGATAACGGCACACAATATGAACAAAAAAAAGTTAGCGGGGCTGTGCAGCGCGTGTCTCTGTTTCGGTATCAGGCAGGCGTCGATAAGCGATGCTGTAACAAGGTGAAGCCCTGACTGTGGAGGTCATGTTACATTTTTCTTTAAAATCATCCGAAGATGCCAGCCTGCTATTTGACGAATGTTCCCCGGCAGCTCGTCTCTCTGCTCGTTGGGGCTCCGTCACCTCAAGAGTCACGTGGTCAACGTGTTGACGGGCCGATGTCTTTCTGTCTGACCAAAGCCTGAACCACCTTTTACAGCCACAACAGATGGATTTGCATATATGGGACAATAGTTTGATCAAAAGTATAAACTAATCAAACTATTGTTGCTCATTCATTTGTCATTTAAGGTCATATACTGTATGCTTTAGAACAGGGGTCACCAACACGGTGCCCGCGGGCCCCTGGTCGCCCGCAGGGACCACGTGAGTCGCCCGCACGGCATGTTCTAAAAATAGTCAACATTGAGCTCCTTAATCCCCGGGCACTAGGACCTGGGGGAGGCTGCTGCGCGGCTTTCTCACTCTGCAAGGAGCGTCTCTCAAAGAGCCAGGATGACAGCCAATGAGCTGAGCTTAAAGTTAACGATGCACCAAGTGAACTGAACATCCAGGTAGTGACAGAATGTTGTTAAAGACGGAGTTGTTAATGAGTGTCATATTGTTCTTCATTGAATGGTAAGACACTGAACTAGTTCATCTGTATCTCAGTGAGTCCAAAACAGCAGAATTTCACAGTCATAGTGATAAAATATCCCTTTGACTCTGAAATTGTGTCTCCAACAATGGATCCAGGCTGTAGCGGCTAAAACTCCTTCGATGTCATCAGTAAAAGTTTCTTGACGTCCTCATTTAGTTTTAGTCACTCTCAAACGGAAAGAACGAGTCTACGCGTGTAATGTGTTTCAACAACGGCTGGTTTTCCCTTGAGAAGGAGAAGATGATTCGGCGTTAGTGGCTCAAGGTCATCCACGTCGTCAGATGACTTGGTTAGAGGTCTGCTATTGATTACTGCTTCAACTTCACATATCACAGTTTGCAGACATTCGTCGTCGAGTGACTGTAACTTCAGAAGGTTGGCAAGTAGTTTCCGGACTGTTCTTATCTGTCGCTCCCAGACACCACCGTGATGCGACCCAGCAGGCGGGTTGAATATCCAAGTGACTCCTTTTTGCAGCAGAGTCTCAGATCTGGGAATGGTTCCATTCTTTCATCACCCGGCGGATCTCGTGGTCTGTAGCTACCAGGTTTGTTCCATTATCGGATTTCATTATCTCGACTTGTCCTCTTCTGGCTATGAAACGTCTCACTGCGTTTATACATGAGTCGTTGTCGAGAGAGTGTGCGATTTCTATGTGGACTGCTCTGACTGTAAGGCAAGTAAACAGCACTCCATAACGTTTTACATGCGCGCGTCCACGCTTTGCGTCGAAGGGGACGAAATAGTCTACACCGACGTTAGTGAATGGTGGATGGTCAGGCAATAGACGATCAGGTGGTAAATCCGCCATCTTCTGTTCACTCACGGCAGCTTGACTCCTGCGGCATTTCACACACTTTGAAAGCACATTTCTCACAGCTGCATTTCCTTTGCATATCCAGACCCTTTGTCTCAGCCGAGCAAGGGTATGGTTTCTCCCTCCATGTCCAATTTCCTTATGAGCGTTCCTGATGATCAGGGTCGTGATGTGGTGATCCTTAGCCAGGATAATTGGATGCTTTGTGTGTTCTGGCAAGGCTGCCTGGTGCAATCTTCCACCAACCCGGAGAACCCCATCTTGCTTAGGAGGTCGGGACCTTCAATCCAGCTCTGTCACTTCATGAAGTGCTCTGCCTTCATTACTCTTGATGCGTAGTCAGCTGGGTTAGAAGCAGTGTTGACATATTTCCACTGTGCTGGCCTTGTGTTCTCTCTGATTGTCGATATTCTATTCGCTACGAATGTTTTGAAACGAGTGTTATCGTTGTCGATATATCGGGGGACGGTGGTGCTATCTGTCCATAGCACAGACTCTTTGAGGTCCATCCGAAGCTCTTCCTTCATGAGCTTATCCATTTTCACCGCAATGGTAGCCGCAGTGAGCTCGAGGCGTGGAATAGTGACAGGTTTAAGCAGCGTCACTCTGGATTTTCCTAAAAGAAATGAGCAGTGGACTCGACCGTGGCTGTTCTCGATGCGGAGGTACGTGACGACGCCATAGCCCGTCTCACTAGCGTCAGAGAAATGGTGCAGCTGTGCTGACATCACTGGACCGAATCCCTCTGGCTTGATGCACCTCCTGACAGAATAGCTGGCTAACAGACTCAAATCGGACAGCCAGGCGAACCATCTGTTTGCCATGTCTTCTGGAATTACTTCATCCCAGGTAAGTTTCATTCGACAGAGACCCTGGACGATGGTCTTCGCAAGAAGAATGAACAGCGACAGGAATCCAAGGGGGTCGTATATTGAGCTTACGACCGAGAGAATACCCCGTCTCGTGATGGGCATGTTCTTTACATGGATCCGGAACTTGAAGGGGTCTGATTCTATGCACCAGTCCACTCCAAGGGCCCTTTACATAGGAAGTTCATCCTTGTCCAGGTCTAGATTATTGATCTCCTCTGCTCTTTCTTGTTCGGGAAGTGATGACAGCACTTCGCGGCTGTTGCTTGACCACTTAGTCAAGCGGAATCCTCCACTCTCACACAGTGCCATGAGGTCCTTGGCCAAGGTGGTTGCCTTCTTCTCGTTGGACGTCGAGACCAGGCAGTCGTCGACGTAAAAGTTCTCTAAGACTGTAGTTACTGCTTCAGGTGATGACCTGTCTTTTCCATCCTCTGCGGTCCGTCGTAACGCATAGTTGCCGCAGCTCGGGCTCGACTTAGCCCCGAACAAGTGGACCACCATCTTTTACTCACGCGGAGGCTGGCTCAGATCCCCCTGTGGCCACCAAAGGAATTGTAGAAGATCAGTCCTCATCATAAACTCTGACTTGATGATACATCGCTTCAATGTCGGAGATGAGTGCGATGTGTTTGTGTCGAAACCTTGTCAAGACTCTGACCAGACCATTAGTGAGGTCTGGACCCTGTAACAGATCCTCGTTCAGTGACTTCCCCTGAAACGAAAGCGGCACAATCGAAAACAACCCGCAACTTTCCCTTTTGTGGATGAATCACGCCGTGATGTGGAACGTACCACACTCTGCCGTTGTTGCGATTACGCTCGTCTTCAGGAACCTCCACTGCGTAGCCTTTGGTCAGCAGATCTGACATGAAGCTCTTGTAGTCATCGTGGAAGCTGGAGTTCTTGGCGAGTTTCCTTTTCAGGTTTGATGCCCGTTGCTCGGCAACACATCTGTTGTTTGGCATCCCCACATATTTGTTTCTGAGAGGCATCCCAATGCTGTAGTGCCTATTGACTTTTTTGATTGTCTCAGTCACAGACTTCATGAACTGAACATCTTCTCGTGACATTTCTGACTTCTCTTCGCAGGCTTGCTCCTGAAAGTCGTGGTTATATTGCTGCAACAGCATGCTGTCCACACCACTGACTGAGATTCTGTTGACTGAAGCCCTTTGACTGCAGTGACTTGAATTGTGGTGATCGTCTCGTTTCTTGAGAGGGCCATTAACGACCCAACCGAGAGTCGTCTTTACTCCATAAGGCCCGTCGCCTTGACTGTGGATTATCTTCCACGGCTCCATCGCAGAGTGAGCATTCATTCCAATCAGTATCTAAACATCTGCGTCGATCTGAGGTAACCAAACTTCTTTGCGCAGATACGGCCATCTTTCCAAGTCCTTCTCAACAGGAACATTGTCTTTCGTCACAGGTATGTCTGTGTGGGTGTAGACGTCTGGCAGGCTTATGTACTTGTTCTCTGTCAGACCACACACTTCCAGGTCTGAGAGCACGTAGCAGGACACAGGCTTCTCCTGGCCCATAGTACGGAATAGCACTTGAGTCTTCTTACCATGGACGCCAAGCTTTCTCATCAGCCTTTCGGAGCAAAACGTAGCGGAACTACCTGAGTCCATGAACGCATACGTCTCTATTGTCGTGTTGCTCCTCTTGGATTTGATGCGCACGGCCACGATAGACAGGACACAGTCATTTCCTCCGGCTCCGGTGACTGCCGCGACTTCCCTCTTGACTGACGTGTCTTCTTGTGGAGCCGAGTGTCCGCCGGTAGAGCTGTGACCTTTCTCAGGCTTGCTGTTCTCTTGGTCAGTGTTCTCGTCCCTTTTGGTGTGAAGCATGTTTGGGTGTTTCTTGCTGCATATTTCACAAGTGGCTCTCTTTTTACAGTCTTTTGCCATGTGCCCTTGGGTCCTACAACCAAAACAAAGTAATTTACCTTTAATGAACTCAATTCTTTCTTTGTTTGGCAGACTTCTTATTTTGTAACATGCGCTCAGGGTGTGTCTGTTGTTGAAGTACAGGCATGGCTCCTGAAACGCGTTGCTTGTCTGCTTGTTCCTGATCTGAGGCTGTTCTGAGGCACCCCCTTCATCTGGCTTGACACTTGTAGCACAGCCAGTGGTTCTTTTCGGTCCGCCTCCCTGGGCAAATTTAAAGCTTGGCCTGCCTTTTTTCTTTCGCTTCGGAGTGCTCGTTGAGATCACCGAACACTGGGTCTGAAGCTATCTTAGCTTGTCTGTTGATGTACGTCGTGAGCTCAGAGAACTTTGCTCTTCTTCCTTCCCTTTCTTGTATGTCGAAAGCTATGACTCTCCATCTTTCACGAAGTCTGAACGGCAACTTTGAGAGGACAATCCGCAGATTGCTTGGGCTGTTCATCTCCTCGAGGTATTCCATGTCCTTCATGACGTTGTTACATCCGGTGAGAAAGATGGCGAAACTGTGAAGCGACTTTGCATCTTCTGGATTGACTTGAGGCCATTTGAAAGCCTTGTTGACATAGGCTGCAGCTATCTTGTACTCATTGCCATAGTGATAGGTCAAGAGCCTTCTTGCTTCATTGTATTGCAATTGCCTTGTTGTACGCTCGTGTGTTGGCAACTTCTCACAAGTTCTCTTGGCTCACTGCTGGTGAATTGCTCTAGGTAATACAAGCGGTCTTCATCGTTGTCTGTACGATTGTGGATGATGTGCTCAAAAGCCTTCAGGAATGGCAGGAACTTTAAAGGATCGCCACTGAATACAGGAACCTCTCGTTGAGGTAAGGTAGTTAGTCTTTGTTGTGTGACTAACGTATCTTTGATATCCTTCTGGTTCAATATCATTTTTCAAGTTCAATCTGCCTTCCATTGGAAATTGTACTTCTGATGTTGATTTCATCCCTTACTTGCACATGATAATTGTGTCTAGGTGGACATTGAAAAGCACTGTTGTGTTGGCCAACTTGAAGACTGCTAGCCAATTTTGGTCTGACATCTGGAGCATAATGTTCGATGGTCGCTGCTGTAGGCATGTTCTTGGCAAGGTAGGAATTCATCCCATCGTCCATGTTATCATACTCTTCCATAACTTGTAGCTTTGCTGTGGACTCTGCGATAGCAGTCGCAACATCTAGCTCCTCCATTTGAGCCTTCAACTGAATCTGCTTAGCTTTCAGCTGTGCTTCCATTTGAGCTCCTTCCAACTGCAATGCCTGTTTCTTCTTCAGTGCGGCTGCGCGTGCGATTAGGGCTGCATGGTTAGCTTCCTCGTTTCTACGCAGTGACGAAGCGTGAGATGATGCTTTGGATGACTTTGAGCGTCTGCTGCATACACTTTGTGCGGCGACTGAACTGTGATTTTCTTGTACGGCAGATGCACTGTCATCTGGACCCACATATTCAGTGGCTGACTCACACTGCTGTGTCGTCTCGCCAGTCTTTGGGGTCGCATTTTCAGTAGCGGCCTGTTCACCATCGGCGTGCCGTCTTGCCTTTATTACCCATTGCTCCAAACTGGTCAAAAAGTTCTCATATTTTATGAGGTTAGGCTCACTCCAATTCCGCTGGTCAGCTTCCCTTTCATCTTCAGATAACAGTTCACTTCAGTAAACGTATTCAGAAATTTGGAGTAATCACTGAGATAATCCTTTTCCACTAGGAGAGCATTGGAATCATTTGTCATGAGAATTTCTATTTCCTCTGCTTTGGAGCCAAGACGTGCTAATGCACGTTTCCTGGTCTTCATCTGTTCATCAAGTTTATTTTCTCGGGCCTTTGTGGTCAACTTGATCTTTCTTTTAAAGTCTAGCTTGACATTGCCTTCCATCCTGGTTTCGTTCAGATGGACCTTTCAATTAGCTGTTATTGTTAGACAAGTCTCTTACAGCAAGCTCTTGCAAACTTCTGGAATCCAGATCGACAGTCCTTTAACCTCAAAACACGTGAATGCTTTCCAGAAAAGATTCCAGGGCTGTCTTTATTTCCAGAGTAAAACTCGAGCTTCTTCTGACTGAATATGACAAGCTAGCAATAACACTCGGTTCAAATATCCTTGGTGGCCAATGTCTAGTAGCACATCATATTTGTTCATTCAATGTTGTTCTTTGTGTACTCGACCATCGTCGTAGAAGTCGACCGCATCTCCGGTCTGCTGCACGGCGTTGTAAACGGCGCTAGCTACTCCTGTAGCTAGTTAGCTTCCTTCGTCAGCAGCACGGCGTTGTCACCGCCGTAGCTCGCTAGCTCCTTTCGTCCGCCGCACCGCCTCGTCCCCGGCGCTAGCTACCATTCAGCTGGTTAGCTTCCTTCGTCGGCAGCACGATGATCTTCTCTCGCCCTCGCCGATTGTTTTCTACTTAATATAGCGGCTAAAACTCCTTCGGTGTCATCAGTAAAAGTTTCTTGACGTCCTCATTTAGTTTTAGTCACTCTCAAACGGAAGGAAGAAGAAGAACGAGTCTACGTGTGTATGTGTTTCAACAACGGTAGAAAACAATATGTTCGCTCCGTTCTTTACTGAACAACAGGTGCAACAGAGAAACAAGTCTGCACGTATGGAAAATGGCACTAACACAGGGCTTTAAGAGAAGATGCATCCCAAAGGCCCTCTGCTTATTAACATAAGGCCCTGAACACTGACAGTGGGGCAGAGGACCTGTTGTTCTTAAAATCTTTAGTATTACTACGTGTCTTCGGCACAATCTATGTTCTTCATCAGAATGTTGGGCAGAACAATCAAAGTACCGTAGTTATAAAAGCTTCAGGTTTCATCAAATCACGAGGATGTCGTGTGGCGGCTCATTATTAAAAGGTGATTCAGGCAAATTGTTTTTTTGGGAAGTTTATATAAAACAAGTAGCCCTTCAGATTATGTTGTACCCTTGAATTAGCCCTCGGTCTCAAAAAGGTTGGTGACCCCTGTTTAGAATTCTCATTGTTAGTTGAAATATGACATTTTTACACTTTCATGTCTGCACTAAGATTTCCCAAAACATTTGGTCATGGAAATTTAGTTTAAAGTCCTGGACACCCATTGGTCAACATGTGTATGAATCCTGTTAAACATTCCATATTTACTCTACCGCCCTTTGCTCTCCACCAATGCACAACTCTCCTGCTGTTTACAAATGTCATTTAGTATTTCTGTGTTTGTACATGAAGAGCAACAAACACACATTCAGTCAGACTCCTTGAACGTCTCCAGTAATGAAAGTCTGAAGTCACCGTTGTTCATAATGTGCTCCCTGCAGATGTCCAGCAGCTGGTTTGGATTAAAGCAAATGTCCCCCCTGAGGACCAGGACCAGAAGGACTCGGAGTCCCTCCTCATAAAAGAGGAGCTAGAGCCCCTCCTCATAAAAGAGGAGCCGGAGCCCCTCCTCATAAAAGAGGAGCCGGAGTCCCTCCTCATAAAAGAGGAGCTGCAGGATCTCTGGACCCGTCTAGAGGGAGATCAGCTCATTGTGCTGGAGGAGGCCGATATCACCAAGTTCTCATTCACTGCTGTTACTGTGAAGAGTGAAGATGACGAACCTCAGATCTCACGGCTTCATCAAAGCCAGACGGAGGACAACAAAGAGGCGGAGCCTCCAGCCGGCAGCTCAGCTACACCAATACAGACAGAAACTGATGGAGAGGACTGTGGGGGATCAGGACCAGACAGGAACCTAAATCCACATCGTCATTCACATCCGAATGCTGATGATGAAGAGGCTTCAGACTCCTCTGAGACTGAGGTCAGTTGTGGTGATTGGCAAGAAGCTTTGTCAGATTCTGGACCTGACGGTGAAGATGGGGACAATGTCTGGAAGGAGGCCAGGGCACCTGAGTCTGCTGCACATGCCCTGAAATATAAGGAAGCACTTGTAAGTCATGTGGGATGTAACACTGGCAACAAATCCAATGAATCACGTGCAAAGCTCATGACAGAGAAACCATTCAGGTGTGATGTTTGTGGGAAAAGATTTACAGCACAGGGAAGTCTGAAGAATCACATAAGAGTCCACACAGGAGAGAAACTATTCAGTTGTGATGATTGCGGGAAAAGATTTAAAGAACAGAGACATATGAAGACACACATGTTAATCCACACAGGAGAGAAACCATTCAGTTGTGATGATTGTGGGAAAAGATTTACACGACAGGGATGTCTGAAGAGACACATGAGAGTCCACACAGGAGAGAAACCATTCAGTTGTCATGATTGTGGGAAAAGATTTACAGCACAGGAACATCTGAAGACACACATGTTAATCCACACAGGAGAGAAACCATTCAGTTGTGATGTTTGTGGGAAAAGATTTACAGGACAGCGAAGTCTGAAGGATCATACAAGAATCCACACAGGAGAGAAACCATTCAGGTGTGATGTTTGTGGGAAAAGATTTACAGGACAGAGAAGTCTGAAGGATCACATGAGAGTCCACACAGGAGAGAAACCATTCAGTTGTGATGATTGCGGGAAAAGATTTAAAGAACAGAGACATCTGAAGACACACATGTTAATCCACAGAGGAGAGAAACCATTCAGTTGTGATGATTGTGGGAAAAGATTTACACGACAGGGATGTCTGAAGAGACACATGAGAGTCCACACAGGAGAGAAACCATTCAGTTGTGATGATTGCGGGAAAAAATTTACAGCACAGGAACATCTGAAGACACACATGTTAATCCACACAGGAGAGAAACCATTCAGTTGTGATGATTGTGGGAAAAGATTTACACGACAGGGATGTCTGAAGAGACACATGAGAGTCCACACAGGAGAGAAACCATTCAGTTGTGATGATTGTGGGAAAAGTTTTACACAACAAGGAAGTCTAAAGGAACACATGATAATTCACACAGGAGAGAAACCATTCAGTTGTCATGATTGTGGGACAAGATTTACACGACAGGGAAGTCTGAAGAGACACATCATATTCCACACAGACCCCTGATAGTCTCCCTCGATCTGGTGCTCCACACAAGATCTCCCCCCGTGGGGTCAAGATGATCACAAGAACGGGGAAAACGACTCCCAGAAGCACACGGTGGACCTAGTGGATGACCTGCAGAGAGCTGGGACCACCGTAACCACGGCTACCATCAGTTACACACCACGCCGCCAGGGACTCAAACCCTGCAGGGCCAGAGGACATGTCCAGGCCCGTCTGAAGTTCGCCAGAGAGCATTTGGATGATCCAGAAGAGGATCGGGAGAATGTCTCATGGTCAGATGAAACAATCCGTGCAGGTGACTTTTTATTTGCTGCTGCGCGAGACGGCGAGCGGAGACGCGACGCGTAGAGACAGAGAGACATGCTGCTGTGGAGACGATCAATAACAGACGTTTAGTTGAATAAAAGAACAAAGACGTCCTCAAGAAAGGGACCTTAAATTACTCTTTATAACTGGATCCTGTACACTTCACTTGTTTTTTATGTTGATGTTCTGTTTTAATGTTTTATTGTTGTTTTTAATCTATCATACTTTTATCCTGTTCAATTTTATTGTAAGGTGTCCTTGGGTGACATGAAAGGCGCCTCCAAATACAATGTATTATTATTATTACCTCTACTGTCATCTGGAGGATAGAGAAAGTTACAGGGGGGCGGGCAGAGATTTTTTTTTACTCAAAATCAAAAGAGCCATATGCGTCACCGGAAGAGCCATATATGGCTCAAAGCCAGAGGTTCACGACCCCTGATCTAGACGGATATGGACGTTCAGATATTGATCCTTCACTCTTTGGAAAAACACGTTGCTCATAAGCTCAAGTTCTACTTATTTAGCTGTTAATCTTTTTATTTTTATCTTGTGTTAAATAAACATCGACTGCATTACAGTTTGACTACATCGCTTGTTTATGAGTCTTCAATTCATACCTGCAAACTTGTCCCTTTTTGGTGAAATTCACCGTTTTGAGATCAAAATAGGTCATCCACGTGAATCGTGTGGATCCGAAGAGTTGGTTTGGGGGGGGGGGGGGTTGAGATTGCAGTGAGACGCGCAGAAAATGTGAAGTGGTGCTCTTCGCAATAGAACATCTTTGATGGGAGTTGTCGCGTCTCGGCCAATCAGCGTCCAGATGTCGACAGCGTTTGGGGGGTTAGCTTGAATGTTAGCCCGCTACAGGGTTGCCAGGTGCACGGTTTCCCGAGGAATTGGGCTAAGTGTTGCCGCGGTTTGAATTTTTTGTCCGCTGGTTCGGGTAGACCTATTTTGAGTGCAAATTAAATGAATATCTTTAAATAGAATACAATTACTGCTGGCATACTAAACATTTGGTGTTACTTTGTAGATATTATAATACATTTGGCAATGATGCCCCCCCCCCCCCCGTCGACAACCTCACAGTGTTAAGCAATGCTATGATGGCTCCATAGAGTTTCATTAATATCTTGCTGTAGGCTAAAACTAATATTACTGCCATTTGTTAAGTGTTAAAACAGTTGAACCATACAGATATTATTCATTATTATTATAGATGAATATACCGGTATCGTATTCATGGTGGTATATGGTTTTATGGCAGTGGTGGGTCGTCAGGGCCAGCAAGGCCTTCTCTGCTGGCCTAAACATTTTCAGAATCAATTTTCTTTTTAAATATATGTTCCCACAAATATGTATTCAATTATTCCCCAGAGTAAGAGTTATTCTCTTCATTTCATAGCTTTCCTCTTGGTTGCACTGCTGCCAGCGCCAGGTTGAGATTTGGATGGCTGGTCTTTATGTTAGATCTTTTATCCAATCATATTCAGCCATCATGTGTTGCTAGGGGTCTAACATCTGCCCTTAGGCCTTCAGAATCGACTTTGCAACTAGGAAACTGAATTTGATAAACGGATTAATTTGTGTACTACTAAGCTGTTTGTTCAACCCACAATGACGGAAGGAGGAGAAGATATCGATTTGGTCGAGGATATAATTATAAAGCCATTCTCATATGGAGGACTAAAAACGACTTAAGTATAAATAAATGAATAAATATATGTATGAATAAATAAATGTATAAAAAATGTATAAATAAATATAGGAATGAATGAATATAAGTTATAAATCAACAGGACATCATTAAATAAATATATTTCTACATTTCTGTATTTCTTAATTTATTTATTTATCTATTTATGTGTCCACACGTATTTCTTCATTTATTTATGTGTGACATTTACGTGTCCGTATATTCAAATGAGCTGGGCGGTCCGAACCTCTGTCTAAAGCCTGATTGGTCACAGGAGTGTGATTCACCTGGTGTGCTGTGCTCTACTACTCCTGCCTCGCTCAGCTCACCGTTAGCAGAAGTTAGCTGAGACAGCTTTTTTACTTCAGCCGTTTATCAATTCCAAGAACACTGAGAACAGACTTGTGTTCTTTTGCAGTCTGGCCTTGGGGGTCTGGTCTTGGAGTCTGGTCTCGGGAGTCCAAACTCTCGAGGACGTCACCACATCAACTGTTCTTGCTCATGAATTGACTCCAATTATTCACTGTAAAATACTTTCCAGTGGAGTAGAATGTGTTGCGGTGTTCACTGTCGTTTGGCGTAGGCTACGAATAAACGGTAATACATATATAACGTCTCGTAGCTTTCCTGACCCAGGGTCGCTACAATATGAAGTTATGAATCTTAACCCTCAGTCAAATTGACGTAACGTTATCTTTTAATAAATAATAAACTATTTGTGCTCTTTAGGTCCTTCCAAACCTATTTATATCTCATGTTTAGCTGCTATGGAGACATCAGAGCCAGCGGAGCATTTAAAAAAGTCCTGCCGAGATCCGGCTGCTGTCGGCGGCCACGCAGCGCGCTGAGCGCCCGGAGCTCAGTGGTCCACGAGCAGGACCTCAAATCTCCGTTGCATATCCTCATCAGGCTGAATCTCGATAAACCGACCACAGATTTGATGCTTAAACTACTAACTTCTCGGCTGAAAACATCCCTAAACTAAAAAATGCATTTCCTGCTGAAAATGCGTTGGAATGCTGAAAGTTTGAAGCTGAAAAATAAAAACTAAATTGCTGAAAAAGGTTTGAAAATAGCTGAATATTTCTGAAAATAGCTGAAATATTAAATGAATAATTGAAAAAGTCTGTAAATAGCTGAAATAAATAGGTGAAAATAGCTGAAATATTAAATGAATAACTGAAAATAGCTGAAATATGAAATGAATAACTGAAAATGTCTGGAAATAGAGGAAATATGAAATGAATAACTGAAAATAGCTGAAATATGAAATGAATAACTGAAAATAGCTGAAAATAACTTAAATATGCTGAACAAGTCTGAAAATAGCTGAAATGTGTTTTTTTAAGTTGGACATAGCTTAAAATAGCTGCCAACAGCTTAAATAGGCTGAACCATAGCTTAAACATCTGAACATATGGATTTGTTTCCCTACAAAAGCATTTGTTAAACCCTGTCAAATAAAACATGATCAAATCACCAAAATAGTAGAATCAATAGAGAGGAAAGACTCAGCCGAACGCGCTAATATTATTCATCTGTCTGTGAAGTTAAATGTGACCTATTTCTCCTCATTTCTGTATTAAAAGTAGTGAGACGTATTATTGAGGTCAGTTTGCTCTTGTCTGGCTCCTCCGTGTTTATAAACAATGGGGACAGAGGCTGCTCCTTGTGTCCCTCCTGTTGATTGTTAACGAGGAGCAGCTGCGTGCAGCTCCTGAAGGCAGAATTGCCTTTGGATTTCTTCAAAAACACCTTGTGTATCTTCAGAACATCGTATGCTCAGAACAGAATACCATAACTCCAATCGCAAAAGTAACGTGATTTTGAGAGGCACAAGGCTTTTGTGAACGTTTAAATGTCCTTAAATATTTTTTAGGTTAAGAAATTAGAGTTTAGTCGCAGTTCAGAAAATGCTCCTGTTTGCTTCAAAAAAGTTGAAAGGTGCTCAGAATTACAATGGAGATGACTGAGGAGAAAGCCGGACTTCCTCCCTCTTTAAGGCTTCTCTCGAAAAATCTGGGAAACTGTTGGATTCCACAGTCACATCTCTACAACAAGCACAATATTCCCTACTACTTTATCAAACAATTATGTCTAAAGAGTAAGAATTGTGGCCGTAGTGCCGATATACAAATCTTTTTTCCGCAAGATTCTAAAACAGCGGTGCACTCTAGCGATGACATCACAGCTCTAGACTTCCACACACACACCCATTGTAAACTCCAGGAGCAGCGGAAAAACAAATAAAACTAAAATAGTAACAATTAAATAACTATACAAGAAATGAAAAGAAGATGAATTACAAAGTTATAGCTAACACATTTGTCAACATTTTAAACATATAATTGTGTCTTTAGCTGAATGTATGACGATATAGTAAGCTTTTAAAGTTGAACAAGTTGAAGCGGATTTGAAGATTTCTCTCATTAGATCCCATTCATCATTTATTCCATAAAAAAATGAATAATTTGAAAAGATACAAAATATTTGAAAATATAGAGTAATAGCTGAAGGCTATGTGAACATAGGAAAATATGAATAACTGAATCTGCTGAAAATATGAAGATACTGTAAGCTTTTTAAAGTTGAAGATTTTCTCCATAGGAACTGATGAATTTAAAATATCATAAAAGTATTTAAATATAGGATTATTTGAAAGTTTTGAAATATGAAAAGTAATAGCACCCTAGTCCTGAAGAAGCTGAATTTTTTAATATTTGAATGGTTCAAATAGCTGAATATATGAAGGAGTAGAAGAGGCGCAAAAAACGTACGGAAGAAATAGAAGAAACATAATAATAAGTTGATTAAAGAAGACAAGAACAAGAGTTGGACTGCTGAAGCATTCCAAGTAATTACATTCCGTGACTCAACAGTAGTATTCAGAATGTACAGACAAGAACGCATAATAAACGCTGTTCGTCTACAGATCCAAGTGATAGGGATCGATTGCTTCTGTCTTGCTCCCCGACTTGACCAATCAGGCTTTAGACAGAGGTTCGGATCGCCCAGCTCATTTGAATATACGGACACGTAAATGTCACACATAAATAAATGAAGAAATACGTGTGGACACATAAATAGAGAAATAAATAAATGAAGAAATACAGAAATGTAGAAATATATTTATTTAATGATGTCCTGTTGATTTATAACTTATCTTCATTCATTCCTATATTTATTTATTTATTTATACATGTATTTAAGCATTTATACATTTATTTAAGGATTTATTTATTTATTCCTATATTTATTCATTAATTTATTTATTTATACTTAAGTCATTTTTAGTCTGCTAAAAGGCCTGTTATTGGCAAGTGATCGATTTGGTGTTTGGAGCCACACTGGCTTTGAAACTTGAGTTGTCTAACCAAGGCAGCAACGAGACGCCAAAGTCCGGCTCGGCATCACAAGCATCGGTGCTTTGAACACTTCTGGGGACCCGAGCGGATCTACAGATCAACGAGCAGCGCGCAGGGCAGCAGAGCTGCACAATGAACAGGTGAAGAACAATAGGGACATATTGAAGAGACTCATTCATTGTGTCATGTGTTTGGGTAAACAGGAACCTTCATCTTCATCAACACGGTGAAGCTGCTTTGGGTGACTATGCGCTGTGTAGTGAACACACTGTAAACAAGTTGGACTTAAAGCTCAAAGTTTGTGGACCAGAAATGGATAGAAGAAGAATATAAATAGAACTCGGTTGCACTCGACGATGTTCTTGCCCATTAGTTGAACTGTACTGTATTGTACTCTTCCCCTGCAATTCTCTGAAGGCCCAAGCCCCAGACCCACGGCCCGCCACTGAATTATGGTATTGTATTGAAATCCGGTATCAGTAATACTACTACTACTACTACTACTACTACTACTACTACTACTACTAATAATAATAATACATTGGTTTTAAAAGGCACTCAAGGTCGCCATACAACATATTTAAAAATGGACACAATTAAAAAGCGGAACAGTTAAAAGCGGAGCCTCGGCCTGCCTGACGGGGGGAGTTTTGAGGTGGGTTTTGAATAAAATGATAGTCAATGTTTCTGATGTCAGGGAGTTTCATGGTATCGTGGTAGTATCATGGTATTTATGGCAGGTATGTTAACAGGTAGGCTTCTACCTTCTGCCTACCTGCACAGCGGAATAATACTTCTGAGGAATAAACGGACGTTCAGACGTTCGTCTCTTCAGCCTTCGATGCACGACATGTTTATTTACAGAACTGCTCCTCCGTGAGAGTCAGGTTAAACAGAGGAGAAGAGAGAGCGCGCACATCCCCGTTATAAGGAAGTGTGTCATGTGACGTCATGCCATATGAGGTGCAACAGCGCCTCCTCCTGGACAAATATAAGTACATGCATCCATACATTTATCAACACTCAACAAGGTGTCATATAGAGCAGGGTGCTCAAGACGTCGATCGCGGCGTAGCATTGGTGGATCGCCTGACATTAAACCATGGCCCCGCCCCCCTGTAACTTTCTCTACAGCGCGTCTTTGTTCTTTTCTCAACTAAACGTCTGGTGTTGATCGTCTCTACACGGCACGTCACTGTCTCCACGCGTCGCGTTGACACTTCTCGGCTCTCCGTCTCTCATTTTGACTCGGCCATTTTAAAAGTAGCTTGTGTGCTGAAAAGGTGTGAGCACCCCGAGAAGATCGTGACAACCAGGTAGAGGCAGAACAGACTCGAGGAAAAGTCCGTGAGTCTTTTAACCCTATTACATATACTGACAACGTATGTTTGTCAGGGTTCTTACACATTTTGACCGATGGATTTCCAGGACTTTTCCATGACTTTTCACCAAATTTCCATGACCAAACTGAAATCTCGGTATAAACATGAAACGTTTATAACATTGTACGTATTGAGAGCGTACGCCGGCTTATATTTTGAGCGTCTTTCTTTAAAAATCACATTAATTATTTCAAACTCGGCGTAAATGAACATGTGATCATAACAAATTTACATGACTTTTCCAAAACTTTTAGGATTTAAGTTTTTTCCATGACTTTTCCAGGCCTGGAAATAACCATTTTAAAATTCCATGTCTTTTCCAGGTTTTCCATGACCGTACGAACCCTGGTTTGTTATTACTATCATTAATAGTCACCTTTTTCACCCTCATGAATTTGCAGGTATGTCAATTCATGATCGGGACGTCACCTGACTGAGAGGTCTCCACGGCAACGTCATCATCCAGCCCCTGAGCCTGAGGTGAGCGCCATTCCCATGGCGACACACACTGATCTGTGTGTGTGTGTCTGTCAGTGTTTGTCTGTGTGTGTATGTGTGTCTCTGTGTCTGTGTGTGTGCGTATGTGTGTCTGTCTGTGTGTCTGTGTGTTCCTGCTTCATCTGTTGTGATCATACCAGCCTTTTGAAAGGTCACAGTAGGTCAACCTCCTCTTTGTGACTCCTCCCCCTTTCAGCTTTGGACCAAAGAAAAAAAAAGAAAGTCAAAACGTTGAATCCTGTCGATTTAACTCTTAAACTTCTACGGCTGAGCAAGTCTCCTTTAATTATAATAAATATAATTATTATTGTTGGCCCCATCAAAGGGAAAAAGCGTGACGCTGAGAAGTAAAAGGACTCGAGACGTGCTGTCTTATATTTTATTTTGGCGGGGGAGTCATAGAAACGGAGCAAAAACTCAAATGAAAACATACAGAGACAGTGGGGCGAAAGCAGCGGCGTGCGGCCTTTCCACAGGACGATGGAGCGAGTTGGCACGGGACAGAAAACAGGGTCCAAATTTGGCTTTTAAAGAAATTAAAAAAGGGGGAGGAGTCATAACAAGATGCGATGAGTCATGCTTTTTTTTTTTTTAAATCACACAGTTTCATAATTCAGTAGCTTCATAACGACGCCGAGCAGATGCACATGTAACATTTCTATTTCTCAACTTCATTCCCGTTTGTTTTTTTTTTATTTATTTTAGCTTGAAAACAGAAGAGTCATGTTTACAGAACACGTGTTTATAATCTTTTTTATGTCTTTTTTGTTGTTGTTGTTGTTGTTAAAACAAACGTCAGCTCCCAGAACCACATTTGGGTTATTTTAGTTGTTTGTCTTGAGATTAATTTTCATACTAAAATATATTATTGTATCAATTCAAACTACAGTACACTACAATGTGTAATAAATAACCATAAAAAGAAAATATAAAAAATAAGACACATAAATATTAAAAAAAAACTTCTAAAAACTAAACGAGTAACATTTTTTATTTATTTTTTAATCTGTGAAAGGGTTCTAATACTGCCATCGTGGAAAAAAACACATACAAAGAACACACGCATGAAACAATAAAACAGACTAATATTTAAAAACACTGTTCGGTAAAACAACTGAAAACCCTTCGCTCGTCGCCTGAAGAGACACAAATCATCTTTATATTTCACATCGGAAACAACAAGTGCACAAGTTTGGCAAAAAAAAAGAAGAAAAAACACTCGATGTCTTAATTTGACTTAAAATATTGATCTTGTTGTTCTGTAAATGTCGGAGTGAAGTGGAAAACATCCCCTGCTAGTTTATAATTCGTTATTATTTATTCTTTGAATACTTCAATCTGCTTTAAAAGAGAAGATTTTCTTCATTCTCAATCTTTTTTTAAAGCACTTAATGTAAACTTTTTTTTTTTTTTTACTCGTGACTTCAGAAGACATTTAACTCTCATAAAAACAATAAAACAGAGGAAACTTGTCAACGTTCACGAGGCGTTTGATATCCGCGTGTGGAGCTCGGTCTGGACTGCTGCTCAATGGTTTCCACTCGCTCCTCCCCTTTTAAAACGTGTTTTTTTCACAGGAAGCATCTTTTTTTCTTCTTCTCGTAATTGTGGCTCAACTAGCTGCAACAAACATCAGTCAACATGGCATAAGTGACAGCGGGGGGGGGGGGGGGGGGGGCTTGGGCATAACACTGAAGAAGAAACAATAACACTGTTCAATGGCACTTGTAACAGCACGCAGGTCTTGCATAAGGCTGGAGGGCTTTTTGGGGGCGGAGCAGCAGAGATCGGCTCCTCCTCCCACACACACACACACACAGAAACACACACACGTGCAGTATGACGCCATGTGGTAACGGCGCTCGGAACGCCGACTTCGAGAACCCGAAGGCGGCCTGAAGAAGCAGAAGTTCAGGAACGGAGGCCGAGGCGGAGCCGCTTCTGAATCGTCACCCGGAGACCCCCCCCCCCCCCTCCCCCCCGCCTGATGCTGGCTTTAAAGTTGTGACTCCACCTTCCCTGATAGGACACATTTGGTTATGGCGCCACCTCCTTACCCCGCCCACAACCCCTCCCCTAAGAATACTCAGTTTTCCTTAAGGCTAACAGTCAAAAAGTGAAAATAATGATTAAAAAAAGCTAAAGCCAGCTAGCGGACACTAACGCTAACGACATCCCGCTGGCTGGCGTACGTCTATAACACTGAAGGGCATACGATGCGTGAGGCATGTCTCCATAAACCAGGAATACTGTAGTGCAGAGGTTTTTTTTGTTCGTAGAACTCAATAAAATACTGATTTAGGAAACTTCATTGGCAATAAAAAGGTCTAGAAATGTTTTTTCTTCGTCTATACAGGTTAAAAGTTAAACACACGTGTAGTAACACTGACCAAATGAAAACAAACAAACAAACAAACAAACGATAAAACGACCTGGGATGTCTCAGTAACGGGTGAGTTCTGCTTTAAAATCTGTACTTCTATAAACAATTTTTAACACTGATATTTCATTTCCACCAGAGGGAGACAGAGGGAAAAAAGTCACTTTAGTTTTTCTTTTTTTTGTCTTCAAAGTTCAGGCACACCTGGGTTTTGTACACAGTAGTGGATCCTTAAGGTCGTTAAGGTCGTTAAGGTCGTTAAGATCGTTAAGATCGTTAAGATCGTTTAGATCGTTACGATCCTTAAGATCGTTACGGTCGTTAAGATCGTTAAAATCGTTAAAATCGTTAAGATCGTTACGGTCGTTACGGTCGTTACAATCGTTAAGATCGTTAAGATCGTTACGGTCGTTAAGATTGTTAAGATTGTTAAGATCGTTAAGATCGTTACGGTCGTTAAGGTGGTTCTGACCGTTTTGTCTCAGTCGCCTCGTCTTCGAGATCTCGTCCTTTATTTGGCGTTTGTTTCCTCCTCCGAGGGTTCGCCGCCGCCCGACTCCTCCCGGGCGCTTTTGTCCGTATTAGCTTCACAGTCTGGCATCTCCTCCTCCTCCTCCTCCTCCTCCTCCTCCTCCTCCTCTTCTTTCTCCACGTCGCTCGCCTCCTTCTTTTCTTCCGTTGCGTCCCCCACCTCCTCGTCTCTCATCTCTCCGTCTCCCACTACTCTGTCTCCCACCTCTCTGTTTGCCTCTTCTCTGTCTCTCATTTCTTCCTCTCTCACCTCTCTGTCTCTCGTCTCTCCATCTTTCATCTCTCCTTCTTCCATCTCTCTGTCTCCAATCTCTTCGTCTCTCATCACTCCGTCTTCCATCTCTCTTTCTCCCACCTCTCCGTTTTCCTCCTCTTTGTCTCTCATCTCTCCGTCTTCCATCCCTTCGTCTTCCATGTGCTCGTCCCCCACCTCGACCTCCATCACATCACAGGCGACCTTCTCGTCCTCTTTTTCCCCCTCCACCTCTTCCTCTCCAGTCGAGTCTTCCTCTAACTCCTCGTTCTCTGCGACCTCCTCAATCTTCACCCCCTTCTCAATCTCCTCCCCCTCAATCTCCACCCCCTTAATCTCCACCCCCTTATCAATCTCCACCCCCTTAATCTCCTCCCCCTCAATCTCCACCCCCTTCTCCATCTCCTCCCCTTCTCAATCTCCTCCCCTCAATCTCCTCCGCCTTCTCAAACTCCTCCCCCTTAATCTCCACCCCTTCTCAATCTCCACCCCTTAATCTCCTCCCCCTCCTCAATCTCCTCCCCTCAATCTCCACCCTTCTCAATCTCCTCCCCTCAATCGCCTCCGCCTTCTCAAACTCCTCCCCCTCAATCTCCACCCCCTCTCCATCTCCTCCCCTTCAATGTCCTCCGCCTTCTCAATCTCCTCCCCCTCAATCTCCTCCGCCTTCTCAAACTCCTCCCCCTCAATCTCCTCCGCCTCCTCAATCTCCTCCTCCTCAATCTCCTCCCCTTCCTCAAGCTCCTCCCCCTCCCCTTCCTCTTCCTCCTCAAAGTTACCCTCGTAGATCTCACACTCGTCGTCGTCCACCTGCACCACCCGGATGTCGTCCATGCACATGGCCTCCTCTTCCTCCTCCTCCTCCTCCTCGTCCTCCTCGCCGCTCTCCCTCTCGTCCGAGTCCAGTTGGGAGGGCGGGCTCGTGGTCCGGCTGTCCGAGCGCAGTCCGGCGCCGGGGCTGCCGAGCTCCGACCGAACGCCGAGCTCCGGCTCCGCCCCCGAGCCGGACCCGGAGCCCGGCCCGTCCTTCTTGCAGTATGAGTAGCGGTGGTTCATGTGCTGGGAGTAGGAGCCGGAGTGGGAGAAGCGCTTCCCGCACTTGTCGCACTGGTAGGGTTTCTCCCCGGAGTGCAGCCGCGAGTGCTCGATCAGGTGGTGCTTGTGCTTGAAGGCCTTCTTGCAGACGGGGCACTCGTGGGGGCGTTTCCCTGCAGGGGAGAGAACACACATGCACTGAGCTGGAGAGCCGCTCACACTTTTTGCCAAGCGCCGTGAGGGGCGGGGCTTATCTCCGTAGAGACCGTTATCGTGTCCTTCATCCACCACCAAGAACTAACCACTAGTTGTGCTTTGTACTCGTTGAGGACGTCCAACAAATGTCTGGACATCTAGCGCCCTCGTGGCTGGGTTCATAACATTAATACTACCCGGCAAAATGCGCCGGAAAAAACACATCTTGCCCAATTTTTCTTTGTGCCACGAACCATTTTTGCCACAAACCATTTTTGCCCAAAAACACGATTTGCCAATAACGTGATTTGCCAAAAAGAAGATTTGACAAAAACAAGATTTACCAAAAACACGTTTTGCAAAAACACGATTTGCCAAAAACACGTTTTGCCAAAAACACGTTTTGCCAAAAACACGTTTTGCCAAAAACAAGGCAGCAAAATCTATTTTGCCAAAAAACTGTTTTGCCAAAAAACTGTTTTGCCAAAAAACTGTTTTGCCAAAAATGTGGCGGCACATTTTTATTTCTTCCAATAAACACTTTTGCCAAAAAAATAATTTTTGCCCAAAAACAGTTTTGCCAAAAAACAGTTTTGCCAAAAACACAATTTGCCAATAACGTGGCGGCAAAAAAATTCTTCCAAAAAGTTTGACAAAAAACTGGTTTGCCACAAACACGTTTTGCCAAAAACATGATTTATTCTAAGTTAAGTGCACAATTCAATGGGATGTGATCTAAAAAGGGGATTTTTTGCCCAAAAACACGATTTGCCAATAACGTGATTTGCCAAAAAGAAGATTTGCCAAAAAGAAGATTTACCAAAAACACGATTTGCCAAAAACACGATTTGCCAAAAACACGATTTGCCAAAAACACGTTTTGCCAAAAACACGTTTTGCCAAAAACACGTTTAGCCAAAAACACGTTTTGCCAAAAACACGATGTGCCAAAAACACGATGTGCCAAAAACACGTCTTGCCAAAAACACGTCTTGCCAAAAACACGTTTTGCCAAAAACACGTCTTGCCAAAAACACGTTTTGCCAAAAACAAGGCAGCAAAATCTATTTTGCCAAAAAACAGTTTTGCCAAAAAACAAATTTTTGCCCAAAAACAGTTTTGCCAAAAAACAGTTTTGCCAAAAACACAATTTGCCAATAACGTGGCGGCAAAAAAAATTCTTCCAAAAAGTTTGACAAAAAACTGGTTTGCCATTATTCTAAGTTAAGTGCACAATTTAATGGGATGTGATCTAAAAAGGGGATTTTTTTCATTTCATCTCCACTTGATAAAAAGTGAAAAAAACATCTGCAAGTCCTCATGAGTCGAGGAGAAGCGTGAACGTTGTCGATTAATTACTGCCCCCTGCTGGCCGCATCGTGAGCGCACCCAAAGCAGGGTTCTTACACATTTTGACTAATGGATTTCCATGACTTTTCCATGACTTTTCCATGATTTTTCACCAAATTTCCATGACCAAACTGAAAATCTCGGTATAAACATGAACATTTCCGAAAATGTTGCGTATTGAGAGCGTGTGCCGGCTTATATTTCGAGCGTCTTTCTTTAAAAAACATGTAAATTATTTCAAACTCGGCGTAAATGAACATGTGATTTTAACAAATTTCCATGACTTTTCCAAAACTTTTATGATTAAAGTTTTTTCCATGACTTTTCCAGGCCTGGAAATGACCATTTTGAAATTCCATGACTTTTCCAGGTTTTCCATGACCGTACGAACCCTGCCAAAGGACCAGGAGAGGTGCGTGTTGCGTCATCGCGGGTCCTACCTGTGTGTTCATATTTGTGCCTGAGCAGCGAGCTGCCCTTCTGGAAGACTTTGGAGCACAGGTCACACGGGTAGACGCCGTTCTCCAGCCGCCGCTTCTTCATCAGCGCCGGCGAATCCGAGTCGCTCTGCTCTTCCGCCGGCGACACGTCCGGCCTCTTCTCCTGCCGCAGAAGAAGAAAACGACGAGGAGGCGTCGGAGAGAAGGAGAGAACTTAACGAACGACCCACCGAGACTTTGTAGTAGCAATAAATATGTTATAAACCTCCTTTGGGTTTCACTTTAAGCCCCGCCCCCTCTACCAACCTTGTGGCCGTTCAGTACGACCGTCTTCGCCCCGGTGGCGCTGCCGGCCACGGCGGCGTAGGTGTACGTGAGCTGGGGGATGAGGATGGTGCGCTTGGCGCCGCCGTTGATGCCGTTGAGGCAGCCCTGCCCGGCGATGGCCACCAGCGTGGGCAGCTGGGCGGCGGAGACGATGCTCACGGGCGCTCCGCCCTGAGGCGCGGCGCCGGCGCCGGCGGCGACGTAGACGGTGCGACCGTCCAGCTGCTCCTTCCTCAGGCAGGTCAGGTTCAGGGGCTGCTCCTGCTGCTTGGAGGGAGGAGGCGCGGCCTTCTCCAACGCCGCCGCCGCCGCCGCCGCGTGCTTCGGGAACGAGAGGTCGAGCGGCTCGGCCTGGGAGTCCATCGGGTCTTCCGGCTCGCTCTTAACGATGACGAGGTCGCCGGCGTTGAGGCTCAGCGCCGAGGAGTCCGACGGGGAAGCGGCGCCGGACGCCGCCGAGGCTTTGTCGGACACTTTTCGGGAGGCGTCCCCCGAGACGGCGTTCTTTGACGCCGCCGTGGCTTTTCCGCGGCGGCCGCCGCCCGCGTTCCTCCCCGAGTTCATCTTGGCGAACCACTTCCGGACCACGTCCACGTGGACGCGGACGGACTCCGAGATCTTGGTCAGCTCGCGCTCGCCGGGGTCGGCGTTGGAGGCGAAGTAGGCCCTGAGGAGCGAGAGGAGGTCGTCCACCGGCGGCTCCTCCAGCGTCACGCCGGCCTCGCTGAGCAGATCGGCGAACGACGGGTCCAGGGCGGCGGAGTCCACCGCCTCGCCGTTGGCCGCCTTGCGGTGCTGCAGCAGGTGCAGCGCCTCCAGGTTGTCGGGGCAGTCGTCGCACAGCGTGCACGCGCCGGTGCCGGCGACCTTCGCGTTCGATCGCGGCCGCGCGACCCCCGCCGCCGCCGTCTCCGTGACGGCCACCGATTCCGGCTCCGCCTTCACGACGGAGAGGTCGGTCACCCCCGGGGTCGAGGGTTTGTCGGTCTTGGTGGGCGTGGGCGCCGCGGCCGCGGTGACCGTGGGGAGCGGGGCGGGATTGGTCTTGGCGACGAAGGCGGCGGTGTGCGTGGTGGCGGTGGCGCCGGCCGCCGGGCCGATGCTGTAGTTGATGATGATCTTGGTGGTGCCGTCGTGGTCCACGAACGCCGGCAGGCTGATGATCTGCTGCTGCGGCTGCTGCACCACGAAGCCCTGCTTGCCCTGCGCCACCACGCCGTTGGCCGTGCCGAGCACCTGCCGCAGCACGTTGCCGTCCATCGCCACCTTGAGCACGTTCTGCAAGTCGCTCAGGTTGATGCTGATGGGCGACATGAGGCCCACCGTCGGCACGACCATGGCCACGCCCTGGGGGAGGCCCCCCGCGGACGCAACCACGGACGTCGGCGCGTTCGCCGCCATCGCCATCGCGGGCTTGCACTCGTATTCCACGGGCTCCGATTTGATCTGGGTGAGGGGGAGCTGCTCCTGGAGGGGCTTGCTGTCGGCCTTCTCCTTGAGGATCACGCGGGCCGGGGCGATGGCGGCCGGAGCGGTCTGGGCGGCGGGCGCCGGGGATTTGATCGACGCTCGGGGAGCGCCGTTGGGGGGCGCCGCCGCCCCCACGCACTTCTTGCTGCTGATGTGGGAGCTGTAGGAGCCGGAGTGGGAGAAGCGCTTCTTGCAGTTTGAGCACTCGTACGGTTTCTCGCCTGACAGAAAACAAGAGAAGCTCGATCACAACTTGGATTTATATATATATATATGTATACTTTTTTTTTTAAAATTATAAATATATATTTTTATACATGTGTATATATATATATATAAAATTGTATAAATATATATTTGTATATATATATATATATATATACACATATAAATATATGTATATATATATAATTATAAAAATATATATTTATACATCTAAAAATATGTATTTATTTTATTTTAATATATATATATATATATATATATATATATTAGTATAAGTTCCTATGGAAAGGGGGAGCTGGATATCGTACCTCTAAAAAAAGGTATGAACCACAGGATTTATATTGTTATTAACTAGTTTTACCACATTTTAAATGACAACCTGCAGATGTTCTATAATAGCGATGGGAACCCCCAGCTCACCGCTGTGGATGCGCAGGTGCTCCTTCAGGTGGTGCTTGTACTTGAAGGCCTTGCAGCATTCGGTGCACTTGAACTTGCGGTTTCCACCGATTCCTCCTGAGCCGCCGCCGGTGGACTGGGAGACGTGGCGCTGAGACGGGGAAACCAGAAGAGGTGAAATCATCGCAACTCAACCTTCTTCACAACTCGGGATCGGATTTAGTGGATTTTCCGAATATTTGATTTTCATATTTTCACATTATCTGCGCAGATGTTTAAATTAGCCACTGCATATTTTGCAGAGAGCAAAATTGCGTGTTGATTTTCAAGGAATAAAAAAATCACAATTTACAGAAAAAAGCTAATATAAAACCAGCAGAATTTCAGAAATTATGAACTAGGAATTGGCAAAAAAGGGCGATGGAAAATAATATTTTTTTTTACTATATATATAAATATATATATTTTTTTTATATATATATATAAATATATTTTTTTATAATTATATATACATATATTTATATAAATATATGTATATATAAACTAGGGCTGTCAATCGATTAAAAAAATTTAACTAATTAATCGCACATTTTGAAATTCATTAATCGCGATTAATCGCGATTAATACATTAGAGACCCATTGGTCCTGTCATCTTTAACACTAAACAGAACCAGAACCAGTGGCTTTGGAAACTGACTCACATTCTAATGTGTCACTCTGGAGGCTGGGGGCATTTTATAGATTTTACAAAAATATAATATAATTCACCTTTTAAAGTCTTTTGCATATGACACACAACCCCACGTGTTCTACATCAAACCTTCCAGAACAATCTCATCTCTACATGAGGCTCTTTGTCCTGTGTTCTCTAGTTCTCTGTCAGGCTGCTAATGAGCTTCACCTGGGAGGTGGGCGGGCCTTGTGATTTACTGAGTGTTCATTGGTTGTTTTTTCACAAAATGTTGACAGACAAACGGATTGACAAATCACGGTGAAGATGTCGTGTGACGAGTTCTTTCCGTGCCGCGTCACCTGACACGTCGCCCCTCTGTGTGTGTGTGTGTGTGTGTGTCTGTGTGTGTGTCTGTGGAGCGGAGCAGCAGACGAGAGGAAGGAGCGCAGGAGGAAACCCGGTTTATTAATCCACGAGTTTAAACTCATTTCTGCTCCGTATTTTCACGGAAAACTCATAGTTTTAAAAACGTAAACCGTGTCAGACACACTGCCGCGGCTTGACACTCAGAAAAGTGCAAAAACATCAACGAACACCGGAAGTAAACAAAGTTGCGTTAATTGCGTTAAAATATTTTAGTGCGTTAACGCAGACAAATTAATCGCATAGATTAACGCGTTAACACTGACAGCCCTAATACAAACATATTTATATATATATACAAATATCTATTTAAATGCATTTATATTATATATATATATATAATTATAAAAATATATATTTATAAATATAAAATATTTATTTAAATGTATTTATATATAAATATAAATATATATATATATATATATATATATAAAATTATAAAAATATATATAAAATATTTGTATATATATGTATGTATACATGAATCAATGGTTTACCTGCTCCCGGGTGCCCCGGTGGTGGCTCATGTGCCTCTCCAGCTGCGAGCGGTAGGTGAAGGTGTAGCTGCAGTGCGTGCAGCTGTAGTTGTCCTCGCTGGTCTCGTGGCGATACTTGATGTGCTCCTTCAGCGAGGCGTTGCGCTTGTAGCCCCGGGAGCAGTAGGGGCAGGTGTGCAGCTGGGAGAAGGAGTCCGGCGTGCCTGTGGTGGAGGAGACGGAGATGCTGAACCTCTGGCTACAGCGTGGATGGTTTTATTTTGGGGGTGGGTGGTGGTGGTTGTGGATAAAACTTTACCGTTTTCGTCGGCGCCGCCCATCTCCGCCGGACTGTGCTCGTCCTCCGGGGCTTCGGGGTAGATGACGGCCGTGTCCCCCTGCTGGAGGATCTCGTCCACCAGGGCATCCTTCTCCTCTTCATCTTCCTCTTCTTCTGACACGTACTCCTCCTTCACTAAACACACAACCACGCACACACTGGGTTTAGTGTCTGACTGTGAGGTTGTTCTGCAGCGGCGCCACCAGGGGGCGCCACAGGGCCTCTTTGTGAAGTGCATCGCTCTAACTCAACCAGTCAACTCACGACATGAGCTCAAAGATACAAGTGTGTCCAGTTGACTTTAATGACATTTACAACGTCTGGCTTTTAATCATTCATACCAGCAAAGAGTTATAAGAAGTAACAACAACGTGTTTAAAGTTTAATGCAGCTCAACGGGACTAAAGACCTCCGTGAAGCATCCTCGAGATCTCTAACGGGAGAACCGGATATCTCTGATGTCAGTTCAGGTTTTAAATGAAACAATAGAGCAGAACAAAAATGATGTACAAAATTCCTAAAAAATTGCTAATAAATATGTATATATATATATATAATATATAAAGTATATATATATATATAATAATGATAATGTGTATGTAAAAATATGTATATATATAATATTAATAATATATATACCTGAAAATATAGATTTATATATACATATTTATATATATATGAATATATAGTATGTTCTTATTTATCTATATATAAATATATTTTCTTATTATCATATATATACATATTTATATAAATATATATATATATATATACACATTCTGACATATATACATGTATTATAATTTATATATATATATATATAAATTATAATACTAATAAATACATTATAATAATATTTATATTATTCTAATAATTATATATATATATATATAAATATATTTATATATATATTTAAAAGCACTAAGGATCAACAATAAAATACCACAATATAAACAGTGCTCATAAATAAAGTCGGTCTCTCCATGGACCGTGGATAAACTGCATGTACAGGAAGCTTTAGGCCGTGTGTTGACGGGTGACCGATTATATGCCTGAATAAAAAATATGAAAGTAAAATACAGTCGATGCTCTTCGGCGTGACCTCCCTTCCTGCGTAACTGGGGCCGCCGTCGCCATGGAGACGAGGCATTTTAACTGCAGGCGGGACCGGTGCCAAAGGACACGCCTCTTCCTGCTGAGCCTCGTCAGGGACAGGTGCAGCTGTGTGTGTGTGTGTGTGTGTGTGTGTGTGTGTGTGTGTGTGTGTGAGTGAGAGGGGGGGGGGGTCACCAGGCCTCACTAAGCCTCATTTTTAAACACACGGATCTCAGCTTCCCATGATCTCATCCAAAAGATTTGCCTCCCCCTCTCTCTCTTTCTCCCTCTCCCTCTCTCTCTCTCTCTCTCTCCCCCTCTCTCTCTCTCTTTCCCTCTCTCTCCCCATCCTTATCCAGTTTCTCTCCTTGGTATGTTATGACTTTGGTGACTAATGAAAACATGAATTATTTTCTTCTCTTCTCTTTTCGTCCTCCCTCCTTGCTTCCTTCCCTTCCCTCCATCACTCCTTCGTCCTGCCTCCTCTCACTCCTCCCTCACCTCCTCCCTCACCTCCTCCCTCCTCACTTCTACCTCCACTCTGCACCTTCACCTTTAACTTCTCCTTTTCCTTGTTTCTGCCCCTCGCCTCCTTTACTCGCTCCCTTCCCCCCCAGCAACACACACACACACACACACCACACATGGACACACAACATACACACACATCCACACACACCACACACAGACACAAACACACACACACACACACACACAGCCCCTCTAAACACACACTATATTTTGGTGTTAGCCTGTTAGGATTTGTTATGGAAGCGAGAGCTGGAGATTACACAGAAAAACCTCCCGACGGGCAAGATTACACACACACACACACACACACACACACACACACACACACACACACACACACTCTCTCTTCTGTCCCTCTGCACACGGCCTCGTTCCCCCTTCAATCCAATCGCCTCTCGGTGGCTCTGTAAATATCTCTTTGCTTCCGGCTCTTCCACGCCCCACCGTGGATGATCAGGTGGGAACAACAACAACAACAACAACAACAACAACAACAACAACAACGCGCTCTGTGAATGTTCGGTTCCACATGACAACCGTGGCGTGGATAATCTTCCATCCTTAAAGCTCCCGTGGAGAAGCTTCCGGTCTGACCCACATTAGGGGGGGGGGTCTCACCTCCGTTCAAGGAGCCGTTGAGGGGTAATACTGTGGCGGTGACGGTGGCGTTTTTGGCGGCGGTTGTTTTGGCGGCGGCGCCATGGCCGGCCGGCGCTCTGGTCCCGGCGGCGTTGGCGGCCTCGGCGTCCTGGAGGTTCTCCTCCTCCACGATGTGCAGCTTGTCCTCGTCATCCGAGTCCGAGCTGGCCTCCAGGCCGCTGTTGAAGTCTGTCACTGCAGAGAGGAGGAGGAGGAGGAGGAGGAGGAGGAGGAGGAGGAGGAGACAGAGATGTCAAAGGTCTGTTTGAGTTCGGTCTACATTCACCGGTGCGTCCGCAGACCTGGACCAAATGGTCTGAATGAGTGTTGCAAGGTGTGTGTGTGTGTGTGTGTGTGTGTGTGTGTGTGTGTGTGTGTGTGTGTGTGTGTGTGTGATGACATCATTCACCCATTCACACCCTGATGGGAGGAGCTAAACCGCCGAGTCGGGAATCGAACCGCCGAGCCTCTGATTGAACACACGCCTAGACGCAGGTACCAGATGACACACACGCCTATATTTAAGACACACCACACCCTGAGCGCACACTCTGCACGACGACAACACAAAACAACACACACACACACACGAGAGGGATGCCGTCACTACTCCAGACAAACGAGTGTGTGTGTGTGTGTGTGTGTCTCTCTCTCTCTCTAAATATACTGTGTATGTATATATATATATATGTGTGTGTGTATATATTTAATTTATATATATATATATTTTATATATATGTATATATTTAATTGATATATATATGTTTAATTTATATATATATAATATTTAATAAATATATGTTTGTATATGTATAATGTATGTATAGTATATGTATTATATATACACGGAAATCTTATATATTTATATATACATACACATATATATATATACATATATATATATGTATATATATATTTCAACGTCATCGTCAACATGTGCTGTCTCTGCTCAGCTGAGAGCAGTTACCGTGACAACAGACAGGGGGCACCGCGGAGCAGCGAAGGAAGTAGGAGCTTCCCAACACACACTCACACACCCACACACACACACACTCACACAAGTCCTCCAACAACTTGTTGAGAGAGAGAGAGAGAGAGAGAGAGAGAGAGAGAGAGAGCTGTCCACATCATAACAAAAGGTCAAATTAACTGTAAAGAGGAGGGGCGAGCTCAGAGAGGGAGAGGGAAGTCTAGACGACGGCATTCCTCACTCATCTGATTATGAAAATATATATATATATATTATATTTCATATCTATTTATTATTATTATAAATTATTAATAAAATGTAAATATAAGTTATATATATAAATATATTTATCTATAAAAAAAGATATGTAAATAATATATACATTCAATATCCATGAATTATTATTATAAATTATTTTTAGAATTCATATATATATTAATAGATGTACATGAGTAAAATATGTATTTATTGATATTTAAAAATATCTATTATATATATTAAATATTTATTTATTAATATAATAATCTATTTTTATCATTTTGATGCATTAATAAATATAAATAATATATATATATATATATATATATATGTATATAGATGTATAAAAATAAAACACAAAGGGCCAAATGGTGATAAATGCCACTGAATACTAGAACTGTGGTTTAAGGTTCAGGCCTCAATTAAAAGAAGGGACACGTTACGGAGGGAGAGCAGCGCAGGGATTCATAATATCCTGTCTGCCTTTATTTGATCTGACCTTCATTTAATCAGATAGTCTGACGGAAAAGAACACAATAAAAAGAGAGAGAGAGAGGGAGAGAGAGAGACGCAGCAGCAGGGATGAACCACAAAGTCGTCTCCTTAAACAAAGTTGAAGATTAAAAAAGAAAAAAAAACATAAACAATAAATAAATAAATGGAACAAGAGACAGAATCCAGCTGAAAACATTGGTGCAGCGAGCCATGTGACCCACATGGAGGTCACGTGACCCACATGGAGGTCACGTGACCCCTCTGAAGGGGGAGATCACGTGGACACGACAACCCTGACTGGCCCTCATGGCCCGGTCTCTGGGTCAAAGGTCGGCGGCTGTGCAGTGGGGGGAGACGGACTACCGGACCGGTCTGTCGCTACAGTTAGTCCCCCCCCCCCACACACACACACACACACACACATTTTTTTGTGTGGGTGCAACAACAACAAAAGGTCTGCGCACATTTGCACGGCTAAAAACAATCAAGCTGCCGTCTCAGATACTAATAAGTTGCAACGCTACAAGATCCCTGATGCACACGGGGAACGCCTCATCGCCATCAATCATTACCGTGACGACCGGGCGCCTACCTGCCGCAGCTGAGCAAACACTCATTACACGGCAACGACACGTGTGAGGCAACGACACGCGTGACGCGTTATTGACCTGAGCCCTGAGAGAAAGAAAGACGAGCGCAACGGGGACCACGGCTCGTGTGTTAAATGTGTGTGTGTGTGTGCTTGAGTGTGTGTGTGTGAGTGAGTGAGTGAGTGTGTGCGAGTGTGTGTAATGTGTGTGTGTGTGTGTGTGTGTATTGACCCAGTGCAGCTGTGCAGCACGGGACATCTGCCAAGCCCCAAACAGACAATTCCCCCACTGTGTGTGTGTGTGTGTGTGTGTGTGTGTGTGTGCGCGGGGGCGGGGTGTGTGTGGGGGGTGGTCTGTGGTACACCAAACACAAGAGTGAACATCACTAAAGCTGTCACTCTGCTACTAGATGTGACCAGACTCTAACATGCTGAGCAGCTGCAGGGGAGAGCCGGCCTTTCTTAAAGGGACAGGCGCGCATTTTTCTCCCCCCTCAATGTTGTTACAACTGGCTTAAAAGTGGTGGGAGGAGCTGCTGTCCACCTGAAGAAGGTAACGCGCGGGGCTTTTCCTGTATGGAGTGCATTCTTTAATCCTGCTCGAGGACTCGCGCTGCCTCTGGTTGACGCCGTTCACCTCGAGGCGTCTCCCTGAAGTCTCTGTCCAGAGGTGACATCATGAGGGGAGGGGCCTCTGTTCAAGGGGAGGGGCGTGGCCTCTTGTTTCAAGGGGAGGGGCGTGGCCTCTTTTTTCCCCGTGTATCCATGACCATCTCGCCTTCATACAGCCAACAACCTCTGGACGAGCACACACACACACACACACACACACACACACACACACACACCCACCCACACACACACACACAGGAAAGCCCCTCGTGTTGCAGCCAGCAATGTAAGCCAAAGCCAGGGACTCCTCCCAGCTGCCACGTTTTTATATATATATATATATATATGTGTGTGTGTGTGTGTGTGTGTGTGTGTGTGTTAGGGTGAAAACCTCAGCATGCACGTGTGTGATTATTAAGTGTATAGTGAATCTTTAAAATACACTGCAACCTGAAGTGTTTCAGGAATCAGTGTGTGTGTGCATGTGTGTGTGCATGTGTGTGTATATGTGCATGTGTGTGTATATGTGCATGTGTGTGTATATGTGCATGTGTGTGTATATGTGCATGTGTGTGTGTGTGTGTCCAAACAGTAATCAGGACTCTCCAGCTGCTTCCTGCTCGGCCCAGGTGCTCAATCAGACCTCCCTCTCTCTCCCTTCCTCTCTCTCTTCTTCTCTCTCCCTTCCTCTCTCCCTCTCCCCCTCTCCCTCCCTCCCACCCTCTGTTCCACAAATAAATGTGAAACATAATAAATATTAAACACACCAAACAACAACACCCACAGCAGCAGCTCAACACGTCCTCTGCCTCTCTTGCATTATTCAGCAGAAGCGTTGACCTGCTCCTCCTCTCCAGGTCACCTGTGAGACCTGTTTGCACACCGCCCGCCAGCGTGTTTCAAATACGAGCGTCAAACACGTAGTAAATGATTTAAACAATTATTATCTCACTATATTTCATAGGACAATTAGAGCGATTTTTGAAAAGGCAGACTTTAAGTATTCTGTTGTTTTTGGCGACCCCTGTGGACGGGAGTGGTAGTGTTCTCCGGGAAAAGAAGTTCCTTAAAAACAACTTTAGTCGAACTCTCGTTCCATATTGTGGTTTAAGTGTGAAACCATGAAAGGGTTTATTCTATTTGTGGGAGTTGCTCCTGATCCCATGTGAGGTCAAAGGTCAAAGGTCAGGGATGTCGTACGTGTACAGATTGTCAAGGCACATTCATAATTTGTGATATTGGGCTATTTATAAAATAAACTGAATTGTGTATTATGATGACATCGTTTTTTTAAAAGAGGCGTTCGTGGACCCAATAATTTAAGAAACACGTCTGACACAACACGATGTGGAGCTTTTTTTCGACCGGTAAATCACAGTTTCGAGGATTTTTTATTTTTTTACGACCACCGACCGGCTAAAGAATCCGGCGTGCGTGACGGGAGTCTGGCTTTGAGGACGTCGACCGTGTGTTGCTTCATTAAATAAATGATCTAACTCCATGTCCGCTTCTGAAGACAAAAGCCAGATGTTACTTCATGCTGACAACGCCTGCTGTACACCTGGGGGAACCACTGCGGACCAGAGCCGTGAAAAGAGGCGGAAAGGGTTGATTAAAAAAGTAGATTAAATAATTTAATCTGGCACCTCATTCTAAATATCAATCTGTGAGAAAGAAATATCTGTAATTAAAAAGTTATTACAACCGGCCCAGTGATAACACGCCACGGGTCACAAGGCATGCTGCATGTGTGTGGGTGTGTGTGTGTGTGCGTGTGCGTGTGCGTGTAGTGAGTCACGCTAGATGAGGGGGAGGGGCTTGGCAGTGCACTAGGGGGTATTACGCAACCCCCCGCTCCGCCATATAGCGGCTCTGACTGCATCGCCAGGCCCAGGGCCAACCATGGCTTCATCCTGACTGCCTCTTTTAAAAGTTCACTTCCAGGTGAGGAGGCCGGGATTAAAGCCGCTGCAGGATATCATCATTATTATTATTATTATTAATATTAATA
>CM070098.1:21378815-21396315 GCA_036178185.1 Liparis tanakae
GACATCTAATATTTCTAAGACGTCTCCTCTCTCCTAAGACATCTCTCTCCTAAGACATCTAATATTTCTAAGACGTCTCCTCTCTCCTAAGACATCTCTCTCCTAAGACGTCTCCTCTCTCCTAAGAAGAAGTGAAGTGATATTTTTGACGGCGCTTTTGTGCCTCTAAAAAAAATCTTTCTTCATTCCCAGATTTATGTTTAGCAAATAATAAACTGCTTGAGTTCTAAAAAAAATATTAAAAAAGCAGAACATGTATGTGAGTGTGTGTGTGTGTGTGTGTGTGTGTGTGTGAGAGTGAGTGTGTATTATTGTGAGTGTGTGAGACTGTGTGTGTATTAGTGTAAGTGTGTGTATTAGTGAGTGTGTGTGTATTAGTGTGTGTGTGTGTGAGTGTGTGTGTGTGTGAACGTGTGTGTGTGAATGTGTGTGTGTGTGAATGTGTGTGTGTGTGTCTGCTTGTGTGTTTGTGTGAGTGTGTGTGCGTGTGTAAATGTGTGTGTGTCCTTAAAGTTAAACCTGCTTTTGGATGAAGTCTCCACCTTAAGCAACAAGCGGAGCACTCGACCCTCTGAAGTGTCCCCGCTGTAGACCTCTCAGCTCCAGACCTGTGACCTCTGACCTCTGACCTCCTGACGGCCTCCAGAGCCGGTGGGAGGATCAGTGTGTGGGGTGTGTGTGCCGTGTGCTCTCCGTGGACTGCAGCGCCATGACCTCTTACCCCCAGTGGGGGGTGGGGTTGATCTCCGGTCGGTGCCACCGAGGTTAACATCCCATCAATCAGGCCGGCAGCCTCACCGGAGACAAGAAGAAGAAGAAAAGGGGGAGGAGCCAAGTGGAAACCCATAAGGACAGTTTAGGTCATCGCACTAAAAACGGTCTCCTCTAACCTATCCTCTAACTTCTCCTCTAACGTCTCCTCTAACGTCTCCTCTAACCTATCCTCTAACTTCTCCTCTAACGTCTCCTCTAACCTATCCTGTAAAATCTCCTCTAACGTCTCCTCTGACCTATCCTCTAACGTCTCCTCTAACGTCTCCTCTAACCTATCCTGTAAAATCTCCTCAAACCTATCCTCTAACGTCTCCTCTAACGTTTCCTCTGACCTATCCTCTAACGTCTCCTCTGTCCTATCCTCTAACGTCTCCTCTAATGTCTCCTCTGACCTATCCTTTAACGTCTCCTCTAACGTCTCCTCTAACCTATCCTGTAAAATCTCCTCTAACGTCTCCTCTGACCTATCCTCTGACCTATCCTCTAACGTCTCCTCTAACGTCTCCTCTAACCTATCCTGTAAAATCTCCTCAAACCTATCCTCTAACGTCTCCTCTAACGTCTCCTCTAACGTCTCCTCTGACCTATCCTCTGACCTATCCTCTAACGTCTCCTCTGACCTATCCTCTGACCTATCCTCTAACGTCTCCTCTGACCTATCCTCTGACCTATCCTCTAACGTCTCCTCTGACCTATCCTCTGACCTATCCTCTAACGTCTCCTCTAACGTCTCCTCTGACCTATCCTCTGACGTCTCCTCTAACGTCTCCTCTGACCTATCCTCTGACCTATCCTCTAACGTCTCCTCTAACGTCTCCTCTGACCTATCCTCTAACGTCTCCTCTAACGTCTCCTCTGACCTATCCTCTGACGTCTCCTCTAACGTCTCCTCTAACCTATCCTCAAACCTATCCTCTAACTTCTCCTCTAGGTGTCTCCTCTGACGTCTCCTCTAGCCTACCCTGTAAAGCCTCCTCGAGGTGTCTCTGTCGTCTCCTTTTCTCCAGACATGCCTCAGTTGCAACTCGTGGTGCGTTTTGCACGAGGACTAATTTAATACCCATGATGCTCTCTGGCGCCTCGAGGCGACGCGGCTCACGTGGGAGGCATGCAGCTCATCGGACGATCAATAAACAGCGAGGCCGCCACGTGATTGGCTAAGGCCAAAAAAGGTAAGAGAGGAGCCGAGGACTGAAGCGCCCCCCTCCCCCTCTCCCTCTCTCCTCCCCCTCCCCCTCTCTCCTCCCCCTCCCCCTCTCTCCTCCTCCCTTACTTGGTCCAACAGGAAGAAATAAACACTTCCGTCTTATCAATAATAATCTCTCGTGAGGTCGTGGTCACGATCAGAAGCGACCATTTTCCTCTTCTCACCTGCTCAGTATTCACATCACACACACACACACACACACATACACACACACACATACACACACACACACACACATAAACACACATACATATACACACTCTTAGGGAAACGGGGTTGGAGGAACTGAACTGTTAAAGAGCTGCTCAGCATCAGTAAAATAATTAAAAACCCGAACATTGTGGAAAACATGACGTCTGTGTGTGTGTGTGTGTGTGTGTGTGTGTGTGTGTGTGTGTGTGTGTGTGTGTGTGTAAGGGGGGGGGTTATCACTGTGAGCAGTTCTTTTATCTTCTTCAAACTTTTTTTATATAAACCATAGATGAAGCGCAGACAGAGCTGCAGCCTCCTCCTCCTCCTCTTCCTCTTCCTTCTCCTCCTCCTCCTCCTCCTCCTCTTCCTCCTCCTCCTTCTCCTCCTCCTCCTCCCCTTTCACCTGGTGTCCGATGTGCGGCTGAGGGGAGGAACAGTCCTGATGAGATGCTGACCTACTTTTTATTTACAGGTGTGTTGAAAACATCAAAAGAAAAAACACCTCAAAGCTGCTCGTTACGCAAGAGACGCACACACCTGGGAGAACTGTGTGTGTGTATCTGTGTGTGTGTCTGTGTGTGTGTATCTGTGTGTGTGTCTGTGCTTGTGTATCTGTGTGTGTGTGTGTGTGCTTGTGTATGTATCTGTGTGTGTATCTGTTTGTATGCGTATTATTGTGCGTGTGTGTGTAGGTGTATGTATGTATGTGTGTGCGTGTGTATGAATGTGTGTATGTGTGTGTGCGTGTGCATGCTATGTGTGTGTGCATGTGTGTATGTGTGTGTGCGTGTGGGTGCTATGTGTGTGTGTATGTGTGTGTGCATGTGGGTGCTATGTGTGTGTGTATGTGTGTGTGCATGTGGGTGCTATGTGTGTGTACGTGTGTGTACGTGTGGGTGCTATGTGTGTGTGTATGTGTGTGTGCATGTGGGTGCTATGTGTGTGTGTACATGTGTGTATGTGTGGGTGCTATGTGTGTGTATGTGTGTGTATGTGTGGGTGCTATGTGTGTGTGTCTGCGTGTATGTGTGTGTGCATGTGGGTGCTATGTGTGTGTATGTGTGTGTGCATGTGGGTGCTATGTGTGTGTACGTGTGTGTACGTGTGGGTGCTATGTGTGTGTATGTGTGTGTATGTGTGGGTGCTCAGTCTGTTAGAGGTACTGGGTGTAGCCCCCCCCGACCGAGTCACGTCATGTGACGCGGTCATGTGACGTGATGGAGGGATGTTCGTGTTCAGGTGGTCGTCGCTCCTGAAAATAAACAACAGGTCCTCTTCTGGCTCAGCAGCCGCCCTCCATTACAGCGGCGCCACCTACAACGTCCCTCCATCCCTCTATCCATCCCTCCATCTCTCCACCCCTCCATCCATCCATTCCTCTCTCCTTCGCTCCATCTATCCCTCCGTCCCTCCCTCCCTCCTTCGCTCCATCCCTCCAATTACCCCATCCCTCCAATCTCTCCCTCCAGCTATCCATCTATCACTCCCTCCTCCCTCCCTTTTCTCTCTCTCTCTCGTTCCCTCTCTCAAGTCCGGGGTGTAATCCATCCATCTCTTCGTCCCTCCATCTATCCCTCCCTCCTCCCTCCTCCCTCCTCCTCCCTCAGGTCCGGGGTGTAATCCATCCGTCCCTCCATCTCTCCCTCCATCCCTCCTTCCCGCCCTCTCTCCCTCCCTCTCTCTCTCCCTCCCTCCCTCCTCCTCCTCCCTCCCTCCTCCTCCTCCCTCCCTCCTCCTCCTCCCCTCTCTCCCCTCCTCCTCCCTCCCTCCTCCTCCCCTCCCCTCCCTCCCTCCTCCCTCCCTCCCCTCTCCTCCCCTCTCCTCCCCTCCTCCCTCCTCTCCTCCCCTCCCTCCTCCTCCTCCCTCCTCTCCTCCTCCTCTCTCCCCTCCTCCCTCCCCTCCTCCTCCTCCCTCCTCCCTCCCCTCCCTCTCTCCTCCCTCCCCTCCTCCTCCCTCCTCCTCCTCCTCTCCCTCCCCTCCTCCTCCCCTCCCTCCTCCTCCCTCCCTCCCTCCTCCTCCTCCCCTCTCCTCCTCCTCCTCCCCCCTCCTCCCTCCCTCCTCCCCTCCTCCTCCCTCCCTCCTCCTCCTCCTCCCTCCCTCTCCTCTCCCCTCCCCTCTCTCCCCCTCCCTCCCTCACCTCCCTCCTCCCCTCCCTCCTCTCTCTCCTCTCCTCCCTCCCCTCCTCCTCCCTCCCCCTCCCCTCCTCTCCTCCTCCCTCCCTCCCTCCTCCTCCCTCCTCCTCCTCCTCCCTCCCCTCCCTCCCTCCCTCCTCCTCCTCCCTCCCTCTCCCCCTCCTCCCTCCCTCCCCTCCTCCTCCCTCCTCCCCTCCTCCTCCTCCCCTCTCCCCTCCCCTCTCCCTCCCTCTCCCTCCTCCCTCCCTCCCCTCCCTCCTCCTCCTCTCCCCTCCCTCTCTCCTCTCCTCCTCTCTCCCTCCCTCTCTCCCCTCCTCCTCCCTCCTCCCTCCCCTCCCCTCCCTCCTCCCTCCTCCTCCCCTCCCCTCCTCCTCCTCCCTCCCCTCCTCCTCCCTCCTCCTCTCTCCCTCCCTCTCTCCTCCTCCTCCCTCCCTCCCCTCCCCTCCCTCCTCTCTCCCTCTCCCCTCCTCCCTCCCCTCCCCTCCCTCCCTCTCCCCTCCCTCCTCCTCCCTCCCTCCCTCCTCCTCCTCCTCCCTCCCTCCTCCTCCTCCTCCCTCCCTCCCCTCTCTCCTCCTCCTCCCTCCCCTCCTCCCTCCCCTCCTCCTCCCTCCCTCCTCCCCTCCCTCTCTCCCTCCCTCCCTCCCTCTCTCTCTCCTCCCTCCTCATCCCTCCCTCCTCCTCCTCTCTCTCTCCCTCCCTCCCTCCTCCTCCCTCCCTCCTCCTCCCTCCGGTCCGGGTGTAATCCATCAGTCCGGGTGGGCTCCATTAGCGCTCCCCTCCTCTGGGACAGGACGGCCTGTAAAGAGCAGCACTCAGGGAGCAGCACCGGGGGGGCGCACTCTACCCCTAACAGCTTCATCAACACATCACACACACACACACACACACTCACACACACTCACACACACGCACACAACCTCTGGAGGGCCCAATTAGCAGCCATCACCTGTAATTCAATAACAACACTCCCTTTCTTCCAGCCTCTCTCCTCCACACACACAACAGAGGAGAACATTCCCTCTCGACCAATCGCGGCGCAGCGCTGACGCCGACCAATCGAGAGCCGGCACAACTGTCGCCGCAATATATATTTTCATTACTCATTAACGGAGCGATAAAAAAAACATCAAAGGGAGTCGGATGAGAGGCAACGTCTTCCAAAAAAATGCTCGTTATTTATGAAGAGCGCCAAAAGAAAAGGAGAAATGAAAGACGCTGGAGGAGTGAAATAACATACATATATATATATATATATATATATATATAAATATATATATATATATATATATATATATATATATATAAATATATGTGTACATTTATATATTTAATATATATATATGTATGTATATATTATATATATATTGAATATAAATATATACATATATATGTATATATATATGTATATATATATATATATATATATATATTTAATCTATATATACACATATATATACATATTGAATATATATATATATGTACACATATATATATATATATTTAATATATATATACATACATATATATTGAATATACATACACTTACATGTATTGAATGAATACATATGTATATAGTATATATGTGTGACGTAATCACATGGCAAATAAAATCCAAGTGTTTTCTCAATTAATTAAGAATTTAGGGGCAAAATAATCTGATTATGTTGTCATAAATTCAAAAAGGGGCGTGGCTTGTTTCGAGCAGAAGGCAGGTGTTATTCAGGTGAATACGACTCCTCTGGTGTGAAAGAAGACGAGGAGGATGAAGAATCACTCGCCTGCGCTTCTAATTTAATTCTCCCACCTGTCCTGGACCCCGCTGAGGTCTCAGGGAGGGGGGGGGGGGGTCCACACCTGTCCACCGCTCATGATTGATGTCTTCTGAGAGCACGCCCACACACACAGACACACACACACCCACACACACACACACACCTCCCTCCTGCTCCTACTGTAAGTTTTTACATTCGACTTTAAAATCTCTACTTAAATCTTGAAGAATTTGTTTTTTTTCCGAGGACTCTTTTGGTTTCATATTTCTTTTCTGGTTTGTTTGTCATAAAATATTTGTAAAAAATATGAATAAATAACTCTTTACACTTGTCCCGTTCTACATGTTATTCACTCTACTCTCCCAGGTGTGAGAAATTGTTCAAATAGTTTTAAAATAGTAGATAAAACAAATGTTTTGAGGAACAATCGCTTTGAAGGCTGCGAAAAAGTCCCCAAATGATTCTGCTTGCCATCAGAAGAGCAGGAAGAAGCTTGGGGGCAATTAAAAAAGAAATAAAATGCCTCGCCTGATCTTTTAACTTTCTACATTCCCTTTGGTGTCACACTGAAATGTGTCCCCCCCCCCGCTCCACTCCAACGTGCTGCTCTGGGATTAGGGCTGGGCTTAACTCTCTAGTGCACGTGCACAATGAGCACGTGCACGGCGGTGTGCACGTCGCCGAGCACGTGCACGCCGCCGCAGAGGCCGCGGTCCGGACGCCGGGCGCCGGCGGCCTCTGCTCCGCTTCTCAGGCGACAGCAGGAGAAGGAGAAGAAAGAAGAGAATGGAGGACGGCAGGATATGCAAATTGAGCCCGCACCAAAAGGAGAGGGGGAGGAGTTTCCCACCGGCTGAGTGTGAAAGAGTACCCCCCCCCCCCTCTTTCTCTCACCCCCCCTTTCTCTCCCATACACACAGGACTTTGAATGAGACTCTTTCTTTTGACACACACACTGGCCTGCCTGCACACACACACACACACACACACACACACACACACACACACACAATCACACACATGTGTGTTTAAAAAGAAACAAAACTCATTTAACATTCAAGCAAATGCACACGTGGATTTAAATATTGAAGTTTTAACACACACACACACACACACAAGTGTGTGTGTGTGTGTGTGTGTGTGTGTGGGGGCTCTTGAAGCGTGGACACGCAGGTGGTCGAGGGAGGCAGGTTCCTCTGAGGTGACGCTGGACGTCGTTTTTCAACATTTTGGGGATCTTTAACTCGGCTGCAGGGAACAGAAGAGAGAGAGCGTTGCTCTGACAAAGCGAGATGGAGCTTTACCCCGACGCAGGTTGCTGCTTTGACCCTTTCGGTGTCACCTGGCCACCGAGAAGCAGCCAAACGAGCTCCGCCGAGCCACATGTGGCTCCTCGTGGGCGTCTCCCGCGGCGGCGACCTCTGACCTCTGAGCCCGGGTGGCTCCAAACCCCCGCGTTGTCAACACAGACGACTCAGAGCTCCGACTTTCCAAAAGCAAACACGTGGTTCACATTTCTTTCCCCCCCACACACACACACACACACAATCAGCTTTCTGCCCTTTAAAAAAAATAAAACACCCCCCTCCGGCCTCAGGTTGTTATTGTTTTTACCCAGAATGCCGAGGGCCGAGCTGATGACTCTTTTATTTAAATCTCAGCCCGGGGCGTGCGGCGGTTTTATCGCCGAGGTGTGTGCGCTTGTTTAATTAGAGTCAAGCGTTTCAACTGACCACCTCTCTCTTCTGTCAAGGTGCCTTTTGATTGGCCGACGTCATCTCACTGAAACGCACCAGTAGGACCCCCCCCCCCCCCCCCCCCCGCCCATGTTAATGCATGTAAATCCAAACAAGCAGGCCTCTGTTGTTATGCAAAGCCTAGAGCAAAGTAGCAGTTTCCCACCTTGATGCTAACACACACGCGCGCACGCACACTCTCTAACACTTACACACGCACACACAAACACACACGCACACACACACACACACTGCTCAATTAGTCACAGCAGCAGCAGCACCAGGCTGGACGCACACCTCCCCCTCCGGACCGTAAAAGGCGATGGGAGGGGTTAATGCTGACTCGCTAAAGACATCCTGTAGTGCTTTGTCATTCGGCAGGCTCACACACACACACACACACACACGCACACACACACGCACACACGCACACACGCACACACACAGCCCCAGGCTGTAAAGCAGAAAAAGGAGAGAAAGTAACATGAATGACCGGCGGTCACGCATCAATTAACAGCTTCTGTTGACCACTTCTAAGACCACTCAGGGCCATTTCCCTCGGACACGGCAACAAAGACACGACAACGTGTGCGTCACGCAAACAACCAACACGCAACACGTCAGGCAAACTAAACGAAACACAACATGTAGGGGATGTGGCAGAACGAAGACGTATTTATAGACTAATCCGCCCCGTAAAGAGACTTTTAAAAGTGCTCATTTCGGGGGGATGGGGGGGGGGGGGGGGGTTGTTGATGGCGTTACGCAACCCTTTGATCAGCTATTACGAGTTATCATGTTCATCCTAATGAGAGCCCCGGGGCAAGAGGCGGCAGCAGCAGCTTCCAGGTGGACCGCGGGGCGACGCTTCATTCGTACCAACGAAGAAGAACGGACGCAGCGCGGAGAGAGAGGACGCCACTCGCCCCGTCACGCATCAAATGAGTCGGCGGCGTGCCGATCAAAGAGCCCGTCGCCGGAGAGACGGCGGCGCTCGTCTCCCGTCAGTTCAAAGAGCATCTCGTTTGACCCCCGAGGAGGAAGGAGAAGTAGAAGCTTTAAAAACAGCTCGGATGAATTGAAAATAAAAAAATGGGGTGAGAATGATATAAATAAAGTTGTTATTGAAGATTTCGATATGGAGGATGATGATTTAGGATTATTTATGTTTGACCTAGTTGTTATGCTGTTATGTAATTTTCATTTATTATTGGCTTTTAAGTAATTATTATTTATTTGCTTTTATGTCATTTTTATTTATTTGCATTGTTTATTTTTATTTATTTTTATTTTTATTTATTTGCTTTTATTTTATTTTTATTTATTTTATTTGATGTAATTTATATTTAGTAGATGTTATGTAAGTTTTATTCATTACATTTTATGTAATTCTTTTAATTTAATTTGTATTCATTAGATTTTATGTTGTTTTATTAAATGAGATTTTATGTAATTATTATTTATTTGCTTGTATGTCATTCTTATGTATTTGCTCTTGTTTTTTATTACTGGTAATGTGTAACTTGTAAAAACTTAAAATAAAAACCAGCTCTGTGTGCAGATCGAATCGGTGAGGAAGAATCTAGAAGAAGCTCTAGAATCGTATCCTTCAGGTGTTTTGGGGCCTCTGGTGCAGCTTTTCCTGGAGGCGGGTTGGTGTGGCGGTAAGAAGACCGGCGCCGGGAAAAACCACAACGACAAAACGCCGATGCTGGATCGGGAATAAAATAAAAAATGCTCCGCTTCACAAAGATGTCACGAGCGAAAGAGAAGCATTAAAAACACCTTTGACCTCTGACCTTCGACATGCCGCGTGAGAGGTTCAGGGACAACGGTGTTTGAACTCTAGTGGCACGCCAACGCCCAAATATATATATATATATATATATATATATACATATACAGAGCCGGCCTCGCTGCAGCGTGAGATCATCGCCCGCGGACACTAGCCCAAAAAATAAAGGTTTTATGAGCATGAAGAGATGCAGGTTAACACCCGACTGCACAGCGGTAGTGATAAATATATGTTTATATATATATATATAGATAGATAGATAGATAGATATATATAGATAGATATAGATATATATATATTTATTTATATATATATATAATTGTTTTAATATATATGTATATATTTGTTTAAATATATATATATATTTATTCTTTTGAATATACATATTTATGTATATGTATTTTTTAAATATACATATGTTATTTAGTTTACGCTTGCAAAGAGCTCAGGCTCCATGTTTATCTTAAATTAGCAGATTAATTTGCCGCCTCTAACCAGCGAGAACTTAATCCGTCTGATTAAATGACCCACTAATGATTTCGACTTCCCCCCCAAAGACGTAATTGGGCAACTATAAAAAACACGAAATAAAACGCCACGCCAACTTTGACGCCGTGGTTTTGGACCCAAGGAATCCAGCTGTGGTTTCACACACACATAGTTCACATATTTTTCTTAATACCGTCATTTTGGGGGGAAACCGTCCAACTCTTGTGTAATTCTACATGTTTATAACGTTCTCACGCCGTAATACACAATAATAATACACAGGGCTCCCCTGAGGTGGAGGTGAGTAATGTGTTTATATATGAAATGTTATGAAACTGAATCATTACATGCACAGTTATCTGACATGTTATAGAGACAAATAATAAATACATGTATTGAGAAAACATCAGATTAATTAGTGAACAACTGATATGTGTTTGTCTCAATAATGACGATAAGCATAAATAAATACATGCATTTACAAGAATATTCATGATTATCAGAACAAGGCACTATTATATTATATATAATCACATTATATAACAATAACAATATACGTAAATTATATATATATGATATGACACACATAATATATATATGATATGACACACATATATATATATATATATATATATTATATTATATATATAGTTATTTATATATATTAATTATAATATATATATTATTATATAAATAGTTATTACAGCTGGGTATTGTTACGATTTTAATAGATTTTTTTTTATTGATTTTGATGGTTATCAGAAAAAGGCCCTCGAGTCTGTTTCCTCATAATCTAATAAATGACCCAAGTCTGTCCACCAATGAAAGTAAAGACTATATATAGACATATAATATATCTATGCACGGTGTCTGCAGCTGTGTGTGTGTGTGTGTGTGTGTGTGTGTGTGTGTGTGTGTGTGTAGGGGGGTGGGGGGGGGCGTGGTTAGCAAGTTAGCACAGGCTAATGTGTGGCACCGTCAGCTCTTTTCTGGTTTTGCAAAGGAGTGGCATCTGATATTAATAAAGAATAAAGAATGACGCGTTGGGTGCAGGTGGAGCAAAAAGGACGCGCGCGCCGCAGATGAGAAAGCTCGTGCATGCGCACTGAATCACGGCACCTTGCCATCTTGATTGTGCGCCCCGTCACGCGGTCTCGCGCTCCTCCCCCCCCCCCCCCCCACCCCACCTCACGTTATAATCTCATTTAATCGCCTGTATGTTGTGTTAAATTAACCTTAAAACACACCGTCACGTAGTGTGTGCGTGTGTGTGCGTGTGCAGGCGACATCACGCGGGACACCATGTTGAACGTACACCTTTATAGGTGTTGCATCACCTTGCGTGTACCTGGCTGTCTCCCGGTCCAGCAGCATGCAACCCCGCCTTCACTGCAGTAATGGGACTGACCGCCATTCCCCTCCGCGCGCGCGCCGCTCAGGATATTGTGTAACGCATATTACCGCAACACAATGGATGGACGCGAGCGGGGTTTGGACGGTGAGCTGCGCGCGCGGTGCTCTGCGTGTGCACGTGCGCGTGTGGGGTTATAACCACCTTATGCACCCGCTCGTTTTCCGTGCACGAGAGCCAAACAAGGCGACCGAGCCACACGCGCACCACGTACACACACAATGATAATAAAGCATTAAAAAGGGGGATGAAACGTGCACTCGCGGTCCAGAGAGGAGGATGCGGGATGAATCCCGCGAGAATGAAGCGAGGCGAGCATCCACCGAGAGGAGGGTACCAAAAAAAAAAATCATCTCTACCTGCACAAGTTGACATTTGGAGATGGCTGGCGGCTCCTCGCGAGACGCAGAGCCTTTGAAGGTGAAGCGGGGTTCGGGTCGCGCGCCGCAGGTGTTTTATTCCCGTGCGATGCTCTCAGGCCGTTTGTCAGCCCCGTTATCCGCGTTCAGGTAAACATGATGATGATGATGATGATGGTGGTGATGATACCGACGCACAGAGTCACCGTCGTGTCGTCACCAGGAAAAAGGGAGGAGGAGGAGGAGAAGGAGGAGGAGGAGGAGGAGAAGGTGCTTTTCCAGCCCCCCTCGGCTCACACACACGTTGTGCCTCGTAACGGTGAATATAAATATATAAATACGGTTTTCTTCCTCTGCGTTTTGATTGGCTGACGCGACGTGAGTGAGGGGGGGAGTACAGGTGAGACACGGTCCAATCAGAGACTCCGGCTGGAGAGGGTCGCGTGCATTTAAAACTATAGCACCACAGCACCTGGATCTATATTTATACACCATTCATGTAAAACATTTACTTTTTATATTGAGTGAAGGGATGCTCCACCGAATATGACGTCATTGATCACACAGAGATACACACCCTGGGGTGATATTAAAGGATTATTACAGCTATAGCAAATATCACGAAGAAATTACATATATATATAATGCATATTAGCCATACTATGTAACAAAGTGACTCGAAATTAATGAAAAGATATATTATATATATATATATATATATATATATATATATATATATATATACACATATATGTATACATATCAATTATATATAATATGTATGACATATATATTTTATATAATTTATTTATATATATATTAATTATAATATGTATATAATATATATATATATATATAAATAATTTTTATATATATATATATATATATATATATATATTTTTAATAATACACAAGATGCAGTTAACAAACAAAATATTTATTTTCAACATTGCCAACGGTTCAACAATTCCCCGGATGTACAGGTGCAACAGTCGAAAAGGAGCAAAAAACGAGCAACAACAACAACGCCGACTAACCAAGAAACGCTATAAAGTTATTTATGATAGCTGAACTGGTGCACGAGCGAAGTCGAAAGCGCGTGCACGTTTAGCCAAACAAATACAACATCCCCTCTCACCTTCAGGGAGGGACCGAGGGGGGGGGCAGAACCGACCCCCGTGCACTGTGTTGTTCTAACGGTCCGACACAACGCGAAACAACTTTCATTATTACTATCTATGTATGTTAACGGGAAGGAGAGAGATAAAAGAGAGAGAGATTGAGAGAGAGAGAGAGAGAGCAGCAAGTTGAAACTAAACCTCGCCCTAAAAAAAAAAAAAAAAAAAAAAAAAAAAAAAAAAAAAGAGTATACACTTAATAACCACACAACAAAGTGCGCGTGACGTTGTTGTGAGAACAGCCCGCTACCTGCCCGCCGAGCGGTGGGGGGGAGGAGGAGAGCAAGAGGAAGAAGAGTGGAAGAAAAGTAGAGAAACAAAGCGAGGAAGAGAAAAAAAAGTGAAGGGAACTAATAACGCGGACGGCCAGCAGGCGCTGCCGGGTTATTGTAGCCGGATAACGGTCCTCTGAGTCAGGCGGAGGGGCCGCGCGCGCACCGCGAGGAGCCAGGTATAACGGTCCACCACCACCACCACACTGGGGCATGGGCACGCAGCCCCACCAGCACCACCAGCGCCACCCTCCTCCTCCTCCAGCCCAACAAAACTCCTCGAAACGTGGTTCAACTTCACTCCACCGAAAGTATCCACAAGGAGTTTCCACCGAGTAAAAAAAAGCGCGCGGCCGGGGGGCGCGTGCGTTTTTACCGGGAGGAGTTCTCACTTACCGCTGCTCCGCTTCGGGTTGGCCTGTTTCCTGCGCTTACACCTGGGGCCATCCGCCATGATCCTCTCGCTGAGTCTGAAGCGCAGCCGCTCGCGAGTCACCTCCTCCCTCCTCCTCCTCCTCCTCCTGTCCCCCACCTCCTCCTCTCACCCCTCCCTTCTCCTGTCCGCTTTACGACATCACCTTCCCCCCTCCTCTTGCAAAAAAAACAACAACACCTGGTTTGCGACACACTGGCCTGCTTTACGGCGTCACCTTCTCAAACACCTCAGCATGGCCCCTCCTACTGGCCGCACATGGCCGGAGATGTTGGCAAGCGCTGGTCCTCCAGCCCTAACGGGGCCGCGGCTCTCACTCACTCCCTCCTCCCTCCCTCCTCTCCTCACTCCTCACTCCTCAGAGAGAAGAGTTTCCTCACAGGTGGACATCTAAAATGTAGAGCTGACTTTTAAAAATAATGTACACACTTTACTTATGCGAAAATGTACAGTTTTACCAAAATAAATGGGGATTAAAAGGGAAATAAATGCTCAATGAATGCTTAAAAACTAGTTTTATGATTTTTTATTATGCTTTTATTGTGTTGTTATGAGTCGTGTGTTAATGTGCACGTCTGATTTTATTGTTGTTGGTCAATGTTAGACGTGAAATATAGATATTTACAGTTTTACCAAAATAAATGGGGATTAAAAGGGAAATTAATGCTAAATTAATGTTTGAAAACAGCCTTTATGATTTATAGTTATGCTCCTCACTCCTTCTCTCCTCACTCCTCACTCCTCAGAGAAAGGAGTTTCCTCACATGTCGATGTTTAAAAATAATGTACACATTTAAAGTTTTACCAAAATAAATGAGGATTTAAAAGGGAAATTAATGCTAAATTAATGCATAAAAACAACCTTTATGATTACACTTTGATTTCAGAGTTAATTTCATTTAATTTTAACTATATTCATGTTACTTAGAAGATTCCTTATTTACCTATTAAATGGAATATGAATACAAATACCTCAAAATCAGTGCTCCAGTACTAGTTTTAGAAAACTGGGGTTAGAAATGAAGTGTAATAAACTAATATACAACGATATGCATAATACCACATACAACAGTGTGTAGAAGAACACGTTTAAAAATATTTACGAGAAGAATTTACTCAAAGTGAAATGAGGTTTACTGAGATATAGCCGTAAAACACATGGTTGGTGTATTCGAGGTAAAGACAGTATTAAAGTAAATACTTTAATTACTTCCTGACAATATTTTTGGGTCTGTTGAATGTATTTTATGTGGAAAAACATAAAAAATAAACAAAAATAAAGAAATAACTGTTTTTTTGTTACAAGATATTTAATCTGTGCCGGAAAAATTGGGACAAGTGTGTGTGTGTGTGTGTGTGTGTGTGTGTGTGTGTGTGTGTGTGTGTGTGTGTGTGTGTGTGTGTGTGTGTGTGTGTGTGTGTGTGTGTCTGTGCACGGCTGATATAGGGAGCAGGTGTGCAGGTGGGCGGGAGAGGTCAGGTGACGGGGAGAGCGACCAATTAAGTTAAACACGGATCAAAGAATAAAGCATGAAACACACGCACACACACCACATAGCTGCTGCATGGTGTGTGTGTGTGTGTGTGTGTGTGTGTGTGTGTGCGTTTGGGCATGTGTTTCACTCTTTCCCAAAGTTTCCTGTATTTTCTCACAGATCGTAACCAAACGTTTACTGCACAACGTTGTGTGAAGGACGACGTGGGTAGTGTTTGAGTGTGTGTGTGTGCGTGTGTGTGTGTGTGTGTGTGGGAGGGAGGGGGGTGAGGGTGGGGGCACAGAGGGTCAGGTGAGTGGCCTTTGCGGTGCCGTCAGGCTATTCTCGTACCTGCCGATGATCGGGTTTCCAATTCAGACACCAGGAGCCCGGCACGACTCCTCTGGGTGTGTGTGTGTGTGTGTGTGTGTGTGTGGGGGGGGGGGGGTGGGGGGGAGACATTATAATGTGTTTTTTGCTTCATTGTTGTTGTTGTTGTTGTTGTTGACAACATAAGACAATAGCAACAGGGAGGAGCAGAGCAATTTTCTTTGTTTGGAGAAAAAGTCACATTTGACTACTGCACAAACTTCTACCTGCAGACACCCCCCCCCCCCCGCCAGCAATGCTTCAATTGACTCTCCCACTGGCAGCATCTGAAGGGTCTGGATGGTCCTCTCCTGTGAGGAGGGGGGGGGTCCTGTGCCCTGCTATACATCACATTGCCTCTCCAGGTGCCCCCCCCCCCCCATAGTAAAGTGAAAGAGGAAACGGAGGCCATTATTCAATGGTAATTCTCCATTGACCTGAATGCTGTGCTTCAACGGGGGGGGGGGGCTTCCAGGATTTCATCTTTTCTTTAAATTCATTATATCTCCAGCTGTAATATCCTTCTGGGTGACTATGACGATGAGGATTGTTCTTTGAAGAAGAGCAGAGCCTCGGGGGGCTGAATCCCCCCCCCCTCCCCCAGTGGGTCCCATTGTGGTGCTGCAGGTAGGGGTTCTATCCTCAGAGACCTGGAGGGGACTTAACCCCTCCACCTGCTGAGGGTAAGGGGTGCACTATAGTCCTGGTTAGGGGGGGTAGATTGTGTTGTTGGGGGGTATTGTCACATATTTAACAGCCGGCATTCGTTAGCACCAAACTCACCACAGCTCATCTGTTGCTATTTAGTCATTAAACCAGAATAACTCTGGGGAATCTGCACAGAAATCAATGGAAATCCATCGAATATATATACATTATATTATATTTATTTATGTATATTATATATATCATATACTGTATATATACATATATATATATTAGATATTATATATAAATATGTTATATATAATATAAGAATAACTTTATATATATATATATATATATATATAAAGTTATTATATAATAATAATACATTCGATTTACATAGCGCTTTTCCAGGTGCTCAATATATATTACATGTATTATATATGATATATATTGTTATTGTTATAAATATAATTTAATATATATATAACATATATAATATATATAAGTCACTCTGTTCATTAATATATATATATATATATATATAAACATACAGTATATATATAATATATATAGTAAAACAATAAAAATAACCATACATATATATTATAGTTATAATATATATTTGATACAACGCACATACTATATATATATATATATATATATATATATATATATATATATATATATATATATATATATATATATATATATATATATATGCACACGTAGCCAACATGTTAGCTGGCTCTGCCGCTGCCATGTTGAGAGCCATGTGGAGGCAATGCCCATGCTCTGGATATCGTTGAACCTTTTCAGATTGAGCGATGGTTGAGGAGCAACGTTAAACACACCAGTGTTGAAACTTTAAGACATTTTAAGTTCATCCAAAGCTTTAAAACAATCAAATTTTTTTTTTCCTATCTGATGTTGTCGGTTCCCGACTTTTCTGTCGGTTCCCGCCCTTTTCCTCGCTTTCAGCTACTGACGCCGCACGACCAGGAGAGAACAAAAAGTTAAAACTAGAATCATAATCTGAAGAAACGTAACGTTTCCTAGAGAGAAAATCAATAGAGATCTGAGGCCAACGGATGAACGATGAGTGATGCCGCCACAAATCATGTGTCTGGACAGTTGATTCATCCTCTCTCTCTCTCTCTCTCTCTCTCTCTCTCTCTCTCTCTCTCTCTCTCTGTGTCTCTCTCTCTCGGCATTACGAATAAAGAGAAGAGTGAATAAAGGAAAAAGTTTACTTCCTATG
>CM070098.1:21403815-21441315 GCA_036178185.1 Liparis tanakae
TTAAACAAAGTGATACTTCCAGAGCTGGATACACAAACAAAACTTTAATGTTCATTTAAACCTTGTGTGCATGTCAATCTAACAAAGTATCGTTGCATCTTCCATGAATTTACAATACATATATAATATATATATAATACATATATAATAATAATTATATATTACCGCACTGAAATCCCCCTGATTGCCTCCAGCGAGCAGCTGATGTCCCGATACGTGTGTGTATGTGTGTGTGTGTGTGTGTGTGTGTGTGTGTGTGTGTGTGTGTGTGTGTGTGTGTGTGTGTGTGTGTGTGTGTGTGTGTGAGGGTTTGGACAGGAAGGGGTTTGGTTGCTGCTTCCTCTGCACTATTCCCCAGGCGGTGTCTGATGGGCCCGCTTCCTGCAGCTCAGGTGAGTGTGTGGCTAAGGACGAGCAAACAAATCTCATTTTCACCTCCTTCCCAGATGTTGATGTATATATTCATATATGTATACGCGTGTGTGTGTGTGTGTGTCTGTCTGTGTGTGTCTGTGTGTTTGTGTGTACAAATACTGCAAATTACTGCAAGTACTATTATTACAGCTTCTACTACACTTCCTACTGCTAGTGCTCTGCTAGTACTCTGCTTGAACTCCAAGTACCACTTCTACTTCTACTCTATATTCTACCACTATTACTGGGTTTGCAAAACACTCTCAACATGTGTACTTCACCTCCTCTACTACATGCATTCTTGACACAAACACAGCATTATATATATGTATATATATATATACACACAATCAATAAACGTTACACACACAACACAATCTGTTCGCACACGGACAACAACACAAAACCTGAAGCAGCACCAGAGGAACGCTCGGCCTCCGAATACCTCGTCAGCTAAATATAGCCGGGAGATGTCTGTCAGCCCCCCTCCCCCCTCCCCCTCCCCCGTCCCCTCAAGCCCTTATCTTAATTATTTCCAGACCTTTCAAACACACACACACACACACACACACACACACACACACACACAGCTGATAAAAAAATACCAGTGTTGTGTTTACAGGCCTTCCTGCTGATGTTAAAGTCAGGAGAGGGCGTGATTGTGTGTGTGTGTGTGTGTGTGTGTGTGTGTCTGTGTGTGTGTGTAACTGTGTATCTGTGAGTGTGACTGTGTATCTGTGTGTGTGTGTGTGTGTGTCTGTGTGTGTGTGTATCTGTGTGTGTGTGTAACTGTGTATCTGTGTGTGTGTGACTGTGTATCTGTATCTGTGTGTGTATGTGTGTGTGTGTGTCTGTGTGTGTCTGTCTGTGTGTGTGTCTGTGTGTGTCTGTCTGTGTGTGTGTCTGTGTTCTCTGTGATCTCATATGTGTGGTTGTGCGTGCCGATAATACAATAACACAAAACTCTTTTCCTCATTGTTGCATAATTTGTAATAACATAAAAAATTAAGAAAAACTCTACGTCTACGTTACCTATGATGCAACTGGAGCCCTTTTACCCCTGATGGAACTGGAGCCCCGTTGCCCCTGATGGAACTGGAGCCCCGTTACCCATGATGGAACTGGAGCCCCGTTACCCATGATGGAACTGGAGCCCCGTTACCCATGATGGAACTGGAGCCCCGTTACCCATGATGCAACTGGAGCCCTTTTACCCCTGATGGAACTGGAGCCCCGTTACCCCTGATGGAACTGGAGCCCCGTTACCCATGATGGAACTGGAGCCCCGTTACCCATGATGGAACTGGAGCCCCGTTACCCATGATGGAACTGGAGCCCCGTTACCCATGATGGAACTGGAGCCCCGTTACCCATGATGGAACTGGAGCCCCGTTACCCATGATGCAACTGGAGCCCCATTACCCATAATGCAACTGGAGCCCTGTTACCCATAATGCAACTGGAGCCATGTTACCCATAATGCAACTGGAGCCCTGTTACCCATAATGCAACTGGAGCCCTGTTAACCCTGATGCAACTGGAGCCCCGTTACCCATGATGCAACTGGAGCCCTTTTACCCATGATGCAACTGGAGCCCTTCTAGCTTTCCTTCTCTGTAAACAACAGAGGTCAAAGGTCAACGTCGACTTGAAGTTCTCTGTGATTGTTACGTAACTCACTCAAGTCACAGCAAAAACCAGCAACCGTGTACGGCGGACATGCCTTGCTCAGGGGCAGCGACACAACGTTGATGGTATCATCCTTAAATCTTTATTCTTCAACGACACTTTACAAGATGAAACCTCTCCTCCTCTTCTCCTCCTCTTCTCCTCCTCTTCTCTCTCTCCCTTTGAAACCGTCTCAGGCCACAGGGTCATTTGAGGCTTCTCTATATTTTGCACAAACACACACACACACACACACAAACACACGCACACACACACACACACACACACACACACACACACACAAACACACACTTTAGTTGTATCTCTTTATTCTACTCAAGGTCGACGTTTACAATAAATAATACAGATCAAAGGAGCCGCGGGCTCACGAGGAGGTCTTCAGTCTGAAGAGATGAATTATTCCTCAAGCTCCAACTGCTCAACTGTAGCGCCCCCGAGCGGCTGAGCAGAGTATTACACCATTAGAGAACAATCATGACAAACTATACAATACTATATATAAACTATACAATACTATATATAAACAATGCAATACTATATATTGCTTCTCAGAAAATATTCATTTTATTTTTTTTAAACACACACACACAAACCGACTTCTGCTGAATGAATGAATGTCTCTAACAATCACTAATAATTCATAATTATAATTTTTAGTCTTTCCGTTTACCCGCATTTTGATGCACTGTTGAATTATGGGTTTTAATGAGCACATATGAGAATATGACTTCAGCAAAAGTATTAAAGGGGACATATTATTAATTCATATTATTAAGTTCCCCGTAATCAGTATCTGGTCGCTCTGTCCATTCATCACCTCAGTTTCTTCATCGCAGACTTTTTTTTGCCTTTGGCGCTCAGGATTTGTCATAATCATTTTGGAAAACGGCTTAGGGGCGCCCACATGTTCTCCATGCAGGAAAACCCCTGGTGTGTATGTGGTGGTGGGGGGCGGAGCCAGACCCCCTACATGGGCGTGCTTCGATATCTACCTAGACGTTGGTGGTGATCCCAATCGACCACTCAAGCATATCGTTTCTGACAGAGGAACCACAACAAGCCGCCTGAGTTGTTCTTTTCTAGTGTTTGTGTGTTGGAGACATGCCAGATACACACATTAACGTATAGAAGCACTACGAAAGTGGAATTTTCATAATATGTCCCCTTTCATATATAAAAAGGTAGAGGTCTTCACATGTAGAGGTCTTCACAAGTAGAGGTCTTCATAGGTAGAGGTCTTCACATTTAGAGGTCTTCACATTTAGAGGTCTTCACAAGTAGAGGTCTTCACAAGTAGAGGTCTTCACATGTAGAGGTCTTCACAAGTAGAGGTCTTCACATGTAGAGGTCTTCACAAGTAGAGGTCTTCACATGTAGAGGTCTTCACAAGTAGAGGTCTTCACAAGTAGAGGTCATCACAAGTAGAGGTCTTCACATGTAGAGGTCATTACAAGTAGAGGTCTTCACAAGTAGAGGTCTTCACATTTAGAGGTCTTCACATTTAGAGGTCTTCACAAGTAGAGGTCTTCACAAGTAGAGGTCTTCATGGGTAGGTCTTCACATTTAGAGGTCTTCACAAGTAGAGGTCTTCACATTTAGAGGTCTTCATAAGTAGAGGTCTTCACAAGTAGAGGTCTTCACAGGTAGAGGTCTTCACATTTAGAGGTCTTCACAAGTAGAGGTCTTCACATTTATAGGTCTTCACAAGTAGAGGTCTTCACATTTAGAGGTCTTCACAAGTAGAGGTCCTCAAATTTAGAGGTCATCACAAGTAGAGGTCTTCACATGTAGAGGTCTTCACAAGTAGAGGTCTTCACATGTAGAGGTCTTCACATTTAGAGGTCTTCACAAGTAGAGGTCTTCACAGGTAGAGGTCTTCACATTTAGAGGTCTTCACAAGTAGAGGTCTTCACATTTAGAGGTCTTCACACGTAGAGGTCTTCACAAGTAGAGGTCTTCACAAGTAGAGGTCTTCACAGGTAGAGGTCTTCACAAGTAGAGGTCTTCACATTTAGAGGTCTTCACATTTAGAGGTCTTCACAAGTAGAGGTCTTCACATTTAGAGGTCTTCACATTTAGAGGTCTTCACAAGTAGAGGTCTCGATAATAATTTTGGCATCGAAGTTCTTAATTAAATGAGAATTCCCTTGAAACACAAATAGACGTAAACATTGTAGAACCATTTTATTGACTTGCTAGAAGCTGCTTTGTATTTCTGATTCTTCACATTCTAGCTTTGATGTCCTTGGCGCCAACGCTCAGGTGAGCCCTGAAGAACTCCTGGATCTTCTTCCACAGGTGGATCTCGGCGTGGGCGTGGCCTCGCGGCTCCCCGCCCCACATGACGTTCTGGCTGACCACCCCGTGGAAGCTGGAGGGGCAGTAGGGCCCGTAGGGCGGCTCCAGGTAGTGCCCCGCCCCCGGGTAGCACACGCTCTCAAAGTTATCCTTCCCGTGGCGCCGCAGCCTCGCCGCCGCCGCCTCCATGTGTGCCACGCTGTCCCAGTTTTGGTCGTCGCCCGCCGCCGCGAAGAGGAAGCTGCACCCGGCGCGCTCCACGGGCACCAGGGCGGCCCGGTTCTCCTCGGCCAGCGGGTCGCGCAGTACGTTCCTGCCGTTGGCGGCGCCCGACTCGTCCTCGGGGGGGATCAGCTTGTCCACGTTCAGCCGCAGCGCCGGGAGGAGTTGCTTCCCGCGGAAGAGGAGCGGCAGCAAGGTGTTGGAGCAGCAGCCGTTGATCCACACGGCGGCCGCCACGCCGGACAGGAAGGAGGCGATGGAAAGAGCCAGGTCGGCACTCTTGGACATCGAGATCACGCCAACGTCGTTACAGCCCACCTGCAGGGAGACACGCTCAGTATGGACTCAACACGCTCAGTATGGACTCAACACGCTCAGTATGGACTCAACACGCTCAGTATGGACTCAACACGCTCAGTATGGACTCAACACGCTCAGTATGGACTCAACACGCTCAGTATGGACTCAACACGCTCAGTATGGACTCAACACGCTCAGTATGGACTCAGCAACTCCTGGATCTTCTTCCACAGGTGGATCTCGGCGTGGGCGTGGCCTCGCGGCTCCCCGCCCCACATGAGGGTCTGGCTGACCACCCTGTGGAAGCTGGAGGGGCAGTAGGGCCCGTAGGGCGGCTCCAGGTAGTGCCCCGCCCCCGGGTAGCACACGCTCTCAAAATTCTCCTTCCCGTGGCGCCGCAGCCTCGCCGCCGCCGCCTCCATGTATGCCACGCTGTCCCAGTTTTGGTCGTCGCCCAACGCCGTGGCACTCGGCTCACCCCACAGGCACCAGGGCGGCCCGGGTCTCTTTCTTTTCCTTCTTCTTCGTTGTTGTCTTCTTCTACTTCTTTGTCGTCGTCTTCTTCTCCTTCTTCATACCATCCAGCTTATCCTCATTAGGGTCGCTGGAGCCGATCCCAGCTGACGTAGGGCGAAGGCGGAGTTCACCCAAAGAGACGTACAACTAACATCACTCAACCTGCTGCATGTCTTTGGACGGTGGGAGGAAGACGGAGAACCGGAGAGAACCCCATGCTGCCACGGGGAGAACATGCTGCCTCACACAGAAGATGTGTTAAGGAAAGTTGTGTTTGGCAGGTGTGTTCTTCCTTTTGTTTAATGTTAGGATCTGAGTCACTAACTAACGCAGTTATTCATTTGGTCCACTTGGGGTCACTGTTTTTCCTTTTGTTATGATTCATGGATTAAGATTAGTGGGTTTAAGATAAGAATTGTTATGATTTAGACTTCCCTTATAGTCCTGTCTTAGAGATATTAGTGTGATATTGCTGAGAGAAGCTGATGTACTGAAGGAAGACAATGTGTTATTTTGTTCTGCAGGTATGTGTTCTTCCTTTTGTTTAACGTTATTATTTTCCCTAACTAACTCACGCATTTATTCATTTTGTCCACTGGGGGTCGCTCTGTCCCCTTTTTGTCGTTCGCAACAAAAACAATACGTAACAAACTCACCCCATCTTGCTTTTTTAACAACCGAATAGCCTCCTCGAAGTAGTCCAGGTGGACCACCTGAATGTCCTTCGGCATGTCTTCGTGGCCGTACAGCGCCACCGTCAGGACCAGGAAGCCCCGGGAGGCCAGCAGCGAGGCCCTCCTTTCCGACAGACCGCCGCCGAAGGTGTACAGGTCCAACACGGCGGGGAACGGACCTTCACCTGGACCGGAAGACACAGGGGGTGGGGGTCAAAATGATGGGAGACCATCTGGACCGATCTGAACCATCTAGACAGATCTAGACAGATTCAAACCATCTATTCTAGACCGATCCAAACCATCTGGAACGATCCAAATCATCCAGACCGATTTAGACCATCTAGATCAGGGGTCACCAACCTTTTTGAGACTGAGGGCTACTTCAAGGGTACAAAATAATCCAAAGGGCGACTTGTTTGATATAAACTTCCCAAAAAAACAAATTTGCCTGAATCACCTTTTAATAACGAGCCGCCACACGACATCATGGTGATTTGATGAAACCTGAAGCTTTTATAACTACGGTACTTTGATTGTTCTGCCAACATTCTGATAAAGAACATAGATTGTGCCGAAGACACGTAGTAATACTAAAAATTTTAAGAACAACAGGTCCTCTGCCCCACTGTCAGTGTTCAGGCCCTCATTAATAAGCAGAGGGCCTTTGGGACGCATCTTCTCTTAAAGCCCTGGATCCATTGTTGAGACACATGTCAGAGTCAAAGGGATATTTTATCACTATGACTCTGACATTCTGCTCTTTTGGACTCTATCACTGGATAAAGATGGACCAATTCAGTATCTAATTTACCATTCAATGGAGAACAATATGACACTCATTAACAACTCCGTCTTTAACAACATTCTGTCACTACCTGGATGTTCAGTTCACTTGGTGCATCGTTAACTTTAAGCTCAGCTCATTGGCTGTCATCCTGGCTCTTTGAGAGAAGCTCCTTGCAGAGTGAGAGAGCCACGCAGCAGCCTCCCCCCAGGTCCTAGTGCCCAGGGATCATGACCTTTTTCTTTACGGAGCTCAATGTTGACTATTTTTAGAACATGTCGTGCGGGCGACTCACCAGGGGCCCGCAGGCACCGTGTTGGTGATCCCTGATCTAGACAGATCTAAACCATCTAGACCGATCTAAACTATGTAGACTATCTGAACCATCTGGATGGAGACAAAGGACTACCTGGTGGAGTAAACAGGACCCCACGGATATTCCCATCTTTGATGGTTTGCCGGCTGACCCCATCTCCAATCAGAAGCCTCTCATTGGTCGCCTCGGCCAGCACCCTGCCCCCCTCCTCCTGCTCCTCCACAGAGAACTTCACCACGTGGGGGTTCATTGCATTGGTCCTCTGGAACCTCTTGTGCAGGGTGGCCGGTTTCATGGACCACAGCAGGCCCGTGGGTTCGATCCCGGTGTAGCTCCCTCCCAGGGACGGGTCCCTCTCCAGGTCGACCGTCCCACCCTCATCTGCCCTGTAGGTGGCCGAGGAGCTGAAGGCCACGCCCCTCTCGTCGGTCGCCCTGGCCCTCACTGTGACCATCTGGCTCGACCTCAGCCCGTCCACCTTCACCTGAACAGGCTCGTCGAACAGGCACCTGGCCCTCGGCAGCAGCCTCAGCCTGATCTGGGAGGACATCTTTTCTGAAACGAAAGAGGAGCGAAACATGTAAGTAGTTTCACTGTACTGTCTCTTTAAGAGTGTGCCTGTAGTTTCAATCTGTGTACTGTCCCTTTAAGAGAGCATCTGTAGTTTCACTCTGTGTACTGTCCCTTTAAGAGAGCATCAATAGTTTCATTCTGTGTACTGTCCCTTTAAGAGAGCTTCTGTAGTTTCACTCTCTGTACTGTCCCTTTAAGAGAGCGTCTGTAGTTTCACTCTCTGTACTGTCCCTTTAAGAGAGCGTCTGTAGTTTCACTCTGTGTACTGTCCCTGTAGTGCCACGTTACCTGTTTAACGGGGCCACTACTGGCGGCTCATTGTCGCTGGTGTTGACGCGTTTCAGTAAGTCCAAGAGTCACAATCATTTCTACTGTGCATTTATTTACAGTGATTCTCTTCTTAGCCGACATACCTGGCTCACTTTCCAACGGTCAAAAACTGTTTGGTCTTGTCAATAAGCCGCACCTGGCCTCCCACTTCACCTCATTAAGTAGGGACAAACAACACCTTAAAACAAACTTGCCCCACCTAGTGGTGGGAGGTCCAAAGTAACAACCACATAACAAAATGCCTCCTACAGTCCCTTTAACTCAGTTTGAACTCCTTAGACTCATCCTTCATAAACAATGATGTATCAATGATTGTTCATCTTCACCCAATGTTGGAACTACGTGTGCCGGGTACTTTTGATAAGCTTCGGTCCAGAGGAACACACAAACAAACAAAGAAACAAACACACACACACACACACGCACACACACACACACACACACAAAGAACACACCATTTCTGGTCAATCACACTGATCTGTGTATATATATATATATATATATATATATATATATATATATATATATATATATATATATATATATATATATATGTATATAAATATAGACATAATATATGTCTATATTTATATATTTACATATATATGTATGTCTATATATACACATACGTATATACAAATACACACAAGTACACACAAATATATACATATATATATATATATATATATATATATATATATATATATATATATACATGTACATATATGTTTGGGTTAATATGTATATTTTCACATTAATAGGGTCCCCCGGTTAAAAAGGAAGTGTGGAGGAGGTGAGGAAGGGAACCCGCAACCCAAGAAGGTGACGACGGGAAGGAGGAAATCCAGGACAAAGGGGGCGGAGCCAGAGTCCAGCTCGGAGGAAGACTCCGACTATGCTCCACACTGTAGCGTGGAGGAGATCAAAGAGTTCCTCCGGAAGAGGAAGAGCCTCAGCACTGGCGAGAGGAGCTTCAGCTTCAAGACGGAAGGGCAGGAGGCACTTCCCGTCCTCCGGGGACTTCAGTTCAGTGTCTAACACGAGCATCATGGACGTTCTCTTTTCTTTAGGATTGGAGCTGCATTTATGTTTATGTGTGTTGGAAATAGTTTGGATAATTGTGGTACAAAGTTTTGGAATAAAGGTTTTCTAAAAATCAAAAGAAAAATCTCTCTCTCTCTCTCTCTTTATCAATTCAATTCAATGCAGTTCTCTCTCTGAACTCACCCGTGGTGGAAGAAGTCCGGTCTCTGTCTGTGCTCTGCTGACGCGCCACTGTTGAACCACTCTTAAAACACTCTTAAAACACTCTTAAAACACTGTTAAACCACTCTTGTCGCACTGTTCGTTGGACTTTGGACGTGCGTCGATGATTAACCGATAACTGTTGATCGCAAGTCCAAAACATCAGCAACCTTCACAGGAACGACCGGACGAGTAACACGCTGTTACTATATATACGCTGTATATATATAATATATATATATATATATATATATATATATATATTATATGTATATATATTATATGTATATAGTATATATATTATATATAAGTATATATGTCCAGCGCCTTCAGCGTCTCAGGACGGATCTCATCCACCCCCGGTGCCTTGCCACCAAGGAGCTTTTTAACAACCTTAGCGGCCTCTGCCAGGGATATTGGTGCAACCCCCCCCCCCCCCCCCCCCCAAGTCTACAGGCACTGCCCCCTCTAGAGGGGACATGTTGGCCGGATTTAGGAGTTCCTCAAAGTGTTCTTTCCACCGTCCGACGATGTCCCACGTCCGGGTCAGCAGCTTTCCCTTCCTGAGCCGTCGGACGGTTTGCCAGAACCTCCTTGAGGCCGACCGAAAGTCCTCCTCCATGGCTTGCCCGAACTCCTCCCATGCCCGAGTTTTTGCATCCGCGACCACCACAGCTGCAGCCCTTTTGGCCTGCCGGTACCTGTCAGCTGCTTCAGGAGACCCCCGGGCCAATCAGGCCCGGTAGGCCTCCTTCTTCAGCTTGACGGATTCCTTCATCCTCTGTCTTCTCCACCGGGTTCTTGCGTTGCCGCCACAACAGACACCGATGACCTTTCCGACCACAGCTCCTGTCGGCCGCTTCCACAATAGAGGCTTTGAACATGGTCCATTCTGACTCCATGTCCCCAACCTCCCTCGGGATGTGTGAGAAGTTCATCCGGAGGTGGGAGTTGAAGACCTCCCGGACAGGGTCCTCCACCAGACGTTCCCAGTTCACCTTCACTACACGTTTGGGCTTGCCAGGTCTCTCTGGCCGACTCCCCCGCCATCTGATCCAACTCACCACCAGGTGGTGATCAGCTGAGAGCTCTGCTCCTCTCTTCACCCGAGTGTCCAAGACATACGGCCGCAGATCAGATGATACGATTATAAAGTCGATCATTGATCTGCAGCCTAAGGTGTTCTGGTACCAAGTACACTTATGAGCCCCCTTATGTTGGAACATGGTGTTTGTTATGGACAAGCCGTGGCTAGCACAGAAGTCCAATAACAGAACACCGCTCGGGTTCAGATCGGGCAAGCCGTTCCTCCCAATCACCCGACAGGTTTCTCTGTCATTGCCCTCGTGAGCGTTGAAGTCTCCCAGGAGAACGATGGAGTCGGCAGACTTTGCCCTCTCCAGGACCCCTCCCACCGACTCCAAGAAGGCCGGATACTCCCCGCAACCCGTAGGCGCAGGGAGGCGACCCTCTCGACACCGATGATTGTCCCTGCGGATGGGGGGTCCATAGGGTTGCTGAACCATGATTTGTCTTCGGGCTGAGCCCGACCGGGCCCCATAGGCAAAGGCCCGGCCACTAGACGCTCGCCAACGAGCTCACTTCCTGGGTCTGGCTCCGGGAGGGTAACCCGGTATCCCTTGTCCGGGCGAGGTGACATCAGGCTTTTTGAACCGCTCTTAGTCTGGACTCTCACCCGAGACCTGTTTGCCTTGGGAGACCCTACCAGGGGATAATGCCCCGGACAACACAGCTCCCGGGATCACTGAGCCTCTCAAACTGCTCCACCATGTTAAAGTGGCGATTCACGGAGAATTTTGGCATTGAAGTTCATAATTAAATGAGAATTCCCTTGAAACACAAATAGACGTAAACATTGTAGAAACATTTTATTGACTTCACAACATCACACAAGCTGTTTTGTATTTCTGAATATTATATTCTTCACATTCTAGCTTTAATGTCCTTGGCGCCGACGCTCAGGTGAGCCCTGAAGAACTCCTGGATCTTCTTCCACAGGTGGATCTCGGCGTGGGCGTGGCCTCGCGGCTCCCCGCCCCACATGACGGGCTGGCTGACCACGGCGTGGAAGCTGGAGGGGCAGTAGGGCCCGTAGGGCGGCTCCAGGTAGTGCCCCGCCCCCGGGTAGCACACGCTCTCAAAGTTATCCTTCCCGTGGCGCCGCAGCCTCGCCGCCGCCGCCTCCATGTGTGCCACGCTGTCCCAGTTTTGGTCGTCGCCCGCCGCCGCGAAGAGGAAGCGGCACCCGGCGCGCTCCACGGGCACCAGGGCCGCCCGGTTCTCCTCGGCCAGCGGGTCGCGCAGTACGTTCCTGCCGTTGGCGGCGCCCGACTCGTCCTCGGGGGGGATCAGCTTGTCCACGTTCAGCCGCAGCGCCGGGAGGAGTTGCTTCCCGCGGAAGAGGAGCGGCAGAAAGGCGTTGGAGCAGCAGCCGTTGATCCACACGGTGGCCGCCACGCCGGACAGGAAGGAGGCGATGGAAAGAGCCAGGTCGGCACTCTTGGACATCGAGATCACGCCAACGTCGTTACAGCCCACCTGCAGGGAGACACGCTCAGTATGGACTCAACACGCTCAGTATGGACTCAACACGCTCAGTATGGACTCAACACGCTCAGTATGGACTCAACACGCTCAGCATGGACTCAACACGCTCAGTATGGACTCAACACGCTTAGTATGGTTGTTGTCTTGTTCTTTGTCGTCGTCTTCTTCTCCTACTTCATACTTCCGGGGGCCAGTCCAAAGCAGCTCGGGGGCGGGATCCGGCCCTCGGGCCGCCTATTGAAGAGCCCTGATCTAGACCATCCGGATCGATCTAAACTATTTAAACCATCTAGACCAAGTAGACTATCTGGACGGAGACAAAGGACTACCTGGTGGAGTAAACAGGACCCCACGGATATTCCCATCTTTGATGGTTTGCCGGCTGACCCCGTCTCCAATCAGAAGCCTCTCATTGGTCGCCTCGGCCAGCACCCTGCCCCCCTCCTCCTGCTCCTCCACGGAGAACTTCACCACGTGGGGGTTCATTGCATTGGTCCTCTGGAACCTCTTGTGCAGGGTGGCCGGTTTCATGGACCACAGCAGGCCCGTGGGTTCGATCCCGGTGTAGCTCCCTCCCAGGGACGGGTCCCTCTACAGGTCGACCGTCCCACCCTCATCTGCCCTGTAGGTGGCCGAGGAGCTGAAGGCCACGCCCCTCTCGTGCTGCATGTCTTTGGACGGTGGGAGGAATCCGGAGAACCGGGAGAGAACCCACGCTGCCGCAGGGAGAACATGCTGCCTCACACAGAAGGATCACCCCGACCGGGAATTGAACCCTCAGCCCTCTTGCTGTGAGGCGACAGTGCTAGCCACTACTCCACCGTGCTGACACCAACGTGTAACCTTTGTGTAACACAGGGTGATGGTCTGTAACAGGACCACGGTGTCCACCTGTTGTTGGTTATGAAGCTAGTTAACGGATCATTAAATATACGTGTGGAGGCGTTTCTTTGCCTCTTTGTATTTACTACTTCCGGCCTCCACATTGTATATCTTACCCGTATAAATTCTGTTTTTATAGGAAGCTGATGTACAGAAAGAAGATGTGTTGTGTTCGGCAGGTGTGTTCTTCCTTTTGTTTAATGTTAGGATCTGAGTCACTAACTAACGCAGTTATTCATTTGGTCCACTTGGGGTCACTGTTTTTCCTTTTGTTATGATTCATGGATTAAGATTAGTGGGTTTAAGATAAGAATTGTTATGATTTAGACTTCCCCTATAGTCCTGTCTTAGAGATATTAGTGTGATATTGCTGAGAGAAGCTGATGTACTGAAGGAAGACAATGTGTTATTTTGTTCTGCAGGTATGTGTTCTTCCTTTTGTTTAACGTTATTATTTTCCCTAACTAACTCACGCATTTATTCATTTTGTCCACTGGGGTCGCTCTGTCCCCTTTTGTCGTTCGCAACAAAAACAATACGTAAAAAACTCACCCCATCTTGCTTTTTTAACAACCGAATAGCCTCCTCGAAGTAGTCCAGGTGGACCACCTGAATGTCCTTCGGCATGTCTTCGTGGCCGTACAGCGCCACCGTCAGGACCAGGAAGCCCCGGGAGGCCAGCAGCGAGGCCCTCCTTTCCGACAGACCGCCGCCGAAGGCGTACATGTCCAACACGGCGGGGAACGGACCTTCACCTGGACCGGAAGACACAGGAGGGGGGGGGGGGGGGGGTCACCGATCTGAACCATCTGGAGTCTAGACCATCTAGACCAGGGCTTTTCAATTAGTTTGGAGCTGGGGTCGGTTCTTGAAACTGAGGCAAAGTCAGGGGCCAGAGGATATGAGTAATCGCGGTCAGAGTTTTTCTGGGTCTAAATGGGTCTTCGGTGCTCCCGAACTCACGGATATGTCTGTGCGCAGCACGGCAGAGCTCCGATGCCGCCGCCCGCATCGCTCAGCCACGCGAGAACATTTTCTTTCAGCGTAATCAGCAGCTGGCCGCTCTGTCCATTCGCGCACCTCACAGTTATTTTTTCATCGCAGACTTTTTTTTGCTTAAGGCTCCTGGGATTTGTCATAGGCGTTCGGGAAAACTCCGGAGACCAGTCCAAAGCAGCTCGGGGGCCGGATCCGGCCCTCGGGCCGCCTATTGCAGAGCCCTGATCCAGACCATCCGGACCATCTGGATCGATCTAAACTATCTAAACCATCTAGACAGATCCAAACCATCTAGACAGATCTAAGACATATAGACCAATTTAGACCATGTAGACTATCTGGACTCATCTGAACCATCTGGATTGAGACAAAGCACTACCTGGTGGAGTAAACAGGACCCCACGGATATTCCCGTCTTTGATGGTTTGCCGGCTGACCCCATCTGCAATCAGAAGCCTCTCATTGGTCGCCTCGGCCAGCACCCTGCCCCCCTCCTCCTGCTCCTCCATTGAGAACTTCACCACGTGGGGGTTCATTGCATTGGTCCTCTGGAACCTCTTGTGCAGGGTGGCCGGTTTCATGGACCACAGCAGGCCCGTGGGTTCGATCCCGGTGTAGCTCCCTCCCAGGGACGGGTCCCTCTCCAGGTCGACCGTCCCACCCGCATCTGCCCTGTAGGTGGCCGAGGAGCTGAAGGCCACGCCCCTCTCGTCGGTCGCCCTGGCCCTCACTGTGACCATCTGGCTCGACCTCAGCCCGTCCACCTTCACCTGAACAGGCTCGTCGAACAGGCACCTGGCCCTCGGCAGCAGCCTCAGCCTGATCTGGGAAGACATCTTTTCTGAAACGAAAGAGGAGCGAAACATGTATGTAGTTTCACTGTACTGTCTCTTTAAGAGTGTGCCTGTCGTTTCTATCTGTGTACTGTCCCTTTAAGAGAGCATCTGTAGTTTCACTCTGTGTACTGTCCCTTTAAGAGAGTATCAATAGTTTCACTCTGTGTACTTTCCCTTTAAGAAATCTTCTGTAGTTTCACTCTGCGTACTGTCTCTTTAAGAGAGCTTCTGTAGATTCACGCTGTGTACTGTCCCTTTAAGAGAGCATCTGTAGTTTCACTCTGTGTACTGTCCCTTTAAGAGAGTATCAATAGTTTCACTCTGTGTACTTTCCCTTTAAGAAATCTTCTGTAGTTTCACTCTGCGTACTGTCTCTTTAAGAGAGCTTCTGTAGATTCACTCTGTGTACTGTCCCTTTAAGAGAGCATCTGTAGTTTCACTCTCTGTACTGTCCCTTTAAGAGAGTGTCCGTTGTTTTACTCTATGTACTGTCCCTTTAAGAGAGCGTCTGTAGTTTCACTCAGTGTACTGTCCCTTTAACTCAGTTTGAACTCCTTAGACTCATCCTTCATAAACAATGATGTATCAATGATTGTTCATCTTCACCCAACAGGAGGACTCCGTGTGCCGGGTACTTTTGATAAGCTTCGGTCCAGAGGAACACACAAACAAACAAACACACACACACACACACACACACACACACACACACACACACACACACACACACACACACACACACACACACACAAAGAACACACCGTTTCTGGTCAATCACACTGAATCCACTGCTGGAAGGCCTCCAATGTAAAGTGGCCAGCAAATTATACCTTAAAGCTCCGCCCCCAAAGTGAAAGTGAGATGAACTGAGTCTCTTTCTGATGGACACGTTCAACATCAACGTTGAATATAAAGATTTAAAACAAGTCGGCGTCTCTCTGCTCGACGTTTCACCACGACGGCCTTCACTGATATGCATCGTAAAACAAACAAACAAGGACATGTAAAAACAATATTTACAATTTCTTTTATCATCAATATTTCATATTGTTCCGTTAGTTTCCGTCAACTTTACACTGAAAACCTTACTCCTACAAAATAAAACCATGTATGTGTATATATATATATATATATATATATATATATATATATATATATATATTTATACATATGTATATAAATATAGACATAATATATGTCTATATTTATATATGTACATATATATGTATGTGTATATATATATATATATATACACATATATGTGTGTATATAAATATATACATATGTATTTAGATATTTATATACACTCATATATATACATATGCATAAATACATATGTATATAAATATATAGATATGTACATAAATATATACATATATACAAATATATACATATGTATAAATATATAGATATGTACATATTTATATTTGTATATATGTATGTGTATATATACATATGTATATATTTATATATAGATGTAAATATACATATATGTTGGGTTAATTTGTATATATACACATATATATATATATATATATATATATATATATATATATATATTATACATGTATAAATACATATATTTATACATATATGGTTTATATGTATATATATATATATATATATATATATATATATATATATATACATAAACCTAGATATAATACATATATACCCATATTTATATATTTATATATATACATAAATATAAATATATATCTGTATATATATATATATATATATATATATATATATATATATATATATATATATATATATATATATAACTGTGAAGATGAACACACCTCTTCATAATATAAATAAATAATATATATTAATAGATATGTGTAATATTAAATTTTATCATTTTAAAAATTCGGAACCTTTTTTATTAACAGCATGCACTTTTACTTTCAATACTTAAGTACATTTAATATTAGAAAAACACTAGTAATAAATGTCAGATACTTTAACTCTCCAGTAGTATTCTCATCACGGGCGTTCTGTCGCCATCTAGCGGCGAAGGCGAGTCACGACAGGCTGAGAGTCCTCTGAGCCCCTCGGTGAGGATGGACATGAGCTCTCGTCACTGACGCGTCATGAGCGCCTCCGAAATACGAGCTATAGCACCGCGTGTCCTGTTGGAGATGCGTTTGAGGGAAAAACGACATCCTGGACTTCAATACATAATAATATTAAAACGTTGAGATATTCTCTTCCTCCTTCAGTTTGAACCAGTGACCTTGAAGCCTCGGAGATCAGAGGAAGTCTTTTTATTTGATCTAATAAGAAATGAGGTGAAACCTCTCTCTCTCTCTCTCTCTCTCTCTCTCTCTCTCTCTCTCTCTCTCTCTCTCTCTCTCTCTCTCTTTCAATTCAATTCAATTCAATGCAGTTCTCTCTCTGAACTCACCTGTGGTTCTGTCTGTGCTTTACTGACGCGATGATTAACCGATAACTGTTGATCGAAAGTCCAAAACATCCGCAACCTTCACAGGAACGAGCGGACCAGTAACACGCTGTTCATCAAGCCAGAGGACAGCGAGTCCAGGCCGGCCTTGGGAGTCCAGACTCCAGGGGACAGGAGGAGGGGAGGAGGAGGAGAGGAAGGGAGGAAGCGAGGAGGGATGTTTTGATTGGAACAGCAGCTGACTTGGTGACGTCATCACATCAACTGTTCTTGCTCAAGAGTTTAATTATTCAATGAAAATTATTTTATTATCGTTTATATATATATATATTGTTCATGAATATATAGTATATATATAAATATGTACATTTAATAAATGGTTTATATATTGTTTATAAATATATAGTATATATATAAAAATGTAAATATAATACATGTTTTATTTATTGTTTATAACTATTGTTTATATATAAATATGTAAATATATATAATAAATGTTTTATGTATTGGTAACTATAACTATATTGTTTATATATAAACATGTATAGATACATTCAAACTTTATCAAATTTGTCGTTACAATAACAGCACCAATAAACTAAACACACGAGAATAAAATATAAATATAAGAAACAGAAACAGTGACTGTGCACAAAGTGAAATATAAATATATATAATAAATATGGTATACATATACATACATATTTATATATATATATATGTGCATACATATATACATAGTTTATATATAAATATGTACAATAAATGTTTTATAAATTGTTTATAAATATATTGTTTATATAATAAATATATTGTTTATATATATATATATATATATATATATATATATATATATATATATATATATATATATATATATATATATATATATATTAGAGTGTGTGGTGGACCCTTTTTTTCCTGATTAGGGAGAAAATAACAACGATTGAAACAAAACAAAGACGGACAGTTATTCCTCCGTTGGAGTCGAAGGTCAACGCCACCGAACTCAGAGTTCCTGAACATGAACTGAATGTTCCATCTCACAGGAACCACACTAACACGACACGAAGCACATACACACAAGAACAACAGACAGGAGTGTACTATATATATATATATATATATATATATATATATATATATACATATGTATATGTATACATATATATTATATATACATATAATATATGTACATATTATATATATTGTATATATATGTACATACATATAAAATATATGTACGTACATATTATATACATATATTATTTATATATGTATATACACATTACATATAATATGTATGATTTACTATTGTAAGTTTAATTAAGACATTTAACTGTCGTTAACATGTAGAAGTACTACACGTGTTTTATTGTACTCTATTACATTCGTACTATTGATCAAGGCACCTTTAAAAAGTGATTTAATGCTAAAATAATCCCGCTTAGTATTATTACTCCTGATTATTAAATTTAACACACACACACACACACTCACACACACACACACACACACACTCACACACACACTCACACACACTCACACACTCACACACACACACACACACGCACACACACACACACGCACACACACACACACACACACAGACACAGAGGCGTGGCTTGAGTTGAGCATGTTGTGATTTTATTCCTCATTATCACAAAGTCTTTGAATGCATCATTCTGTATATAAACTGTACACAAACAGCAAGGCACTATACACCCAGAGCGCTCCTCTTCTTCTCCTCCTCCTCCTCCTCTTCCTCCTCCTGCTCCTCCCACAACATGACGCAACACACACACACACACACACACACACACACACACAGGTCGACGTTACACACACACACACACACACACATTATATACAATCGCACACACACACACACACACACTTGACCCAAAGCACCGAGCGTCCCGGTGTGCACGTCGATGTTTGCAGGCGCCTCCAAAACACACAGAAACACCACCAACCAACCACACTGTTGTTGTTGTTGTTGACCTCCTCGTACGCCGTGTGGCGTAACGACGTTCACATGACCAGCGCTCGTCCTTCTAGATTCCGATACTTTCCTCGCCTGCTGCCAGCCAATCGGCTTCCTCCGGTCTCTCCACTGCCTCCTTCCCTTGTTTGTTTGTTTACTCCACGTCGGGAGAACAAACCAGAACAAACAAACGTCCTCAAAACAATCCTCTGGCCTTCTTCGTGTTCACTTGCTTCCACCCCGGTAACCCCTCGTACTCCTCTCTGGTCATGTCCAACGCCGCCTGTGAACCACACACACCAGTATGTGAACATAAACCCTAAGGTCCTTTGGCTGTTGTTGTTGTTCTTGCGATGCATAGAAATGTTTTTATTTTGTTTGTTTAGCTCAAAGAAAATCATGATTATTGTTTACAGCTTTCAAAGAGAAGCTTCTGGAGATAAAAGACTTTAAACACGTCTGAGAAGTATCAAAAACAACTGGGAGTCTAACTATCACCAGATATGCAAATGATATGCAAATGAGATGCAAATGACTTCCTTTTCGCTACAGAAATCAATATACAATACATTTATATATAAATACATATATTTATATACATATATATATAAATAAATATATATATATATATATATATATATATATTAATATATATAAAAAATCAAAAACTAATTTGGGTTCATGTGAAACAGACACATTATTTTGAAATTCAAGCATCTTGTCAAGATAAAAGTAAAATAAAAACAGGTTGTGGTTCCCAGTGGTCTCATTAGTCTCAGAGGTCTTAGTCATTCAAAAGGTCATTCAAAATAAAATAAACATTAAACATTAAACTGGTTTCCTGATTGAATGTTTGATGTCTTGATAATTAGAATTATAGATTAATTCTCTGTCAAATGACTGAAAGACAAAATGCACAAATTAAAAAATATATAAATTAAATAATTATATATAAAAAAGATTCTATCTTTATGAATTATTCACGCCAAACTCTCCTCCTCCTGCTTATCCATCTCCTCCTCCTTCTCTTCCTCCTCCTCCTTTTTTCCCTCCTCCACCAAAACCGTGAGTGAAACAAGAATTTTGAAACCACATTGAGAAAGAAAGAAAGGAAGGAAGAAAGAAATGAAGAGAAAAAGAAAGGAGTAAAGAAAGGAGTAGGAAGAAGAGAGCGCGAGGGGAGAGGTGCACACGTGCAGCGTGCGGTGAGGACAGGCGTCCTGGATGCTGATTGGAGGACATGAGGTCTTACCTGCTCTAGGACTCGGTCTGTGAAGTGAGAGTGAGATGATTAGAGGATGAGAACAGAGTGAGGGTCACATGACGGGGGGGGGGGGGGGGTCTGACCTCAAAGTCCCGGTCCGACAGGTAGCCCTCCAGGTGCAGCGGGTCCACCCCCTCAGGCAGCGGCCGGGCCTGCAGCCGGGCCAGAGGGAAGGAGTCCACACACAGCCGGGCCAGAACCTCCTCCACCAGGATGATCTGGTGGCACACCTCCTCCTCCTGGGGGGGGGGGGGGTATGTGTGAGTGTGTGTTTGTGTATATACGTGTGTGTGAGTATGTATGTGTGTGTGTGAGTGTGTATCAGTGCGTTCACATGATGGTATAATTCTAATCTTGCTTTAGTCGGACTATGCTATCTTGTGGGGGATCTTCTATTATCCCAATATACATGGCAGTGAGGAATTCGAATCATTGGCTGAAAGCACGTCACCTCCGATACCACAGGGGGCGCTGTTTTCACTACAACTCCAAGGCTCAAGTTTTGAAGGCATTGGTTCATTGGTTACTGGATTAAATGTTACCCAGATACAACAGATAGTTTTCTGATTGGCTGTTGTGTAGCCCATTCCCTTTTTTTGATTGGCTAAGTGGCACCTCACAGCAGAACTCAGGGAGCGCTTGATTCCTCCACAGTGAGGTTCTGCGCGGCTCATGTTGTCACTGCGGAACATTGAAACATAAAAAAGCCGAGAGTTGTTTTCAGCGTGAGAAATACGACGTGTGGCGGGAGTTAAGACTGAAATGCGTGACACGTGAGAGCCCTGTGACTCGTGTGATAAGACGTAAAGTCCGGTTCCTAATCCGATTCACCACTACATGCCGCGATAGTCGGATTAAGTTATCCAGGTGTTCATCGGATCGTAGTCGAACAAAAGTGTTTACAGGAAACGGATAATTAGAGTTCAGTCCCACTGAGACAGGTATTCAAATGCATGTAACCACGGTCAGTGTGTGTGTGTGTGTGTGAGAGAGTATGTGTGTGTGTGAGTATGTGTGTATGTGTGTGTGTGAGTATATCTGTGTGTCAGTGTGTGTGCGTGTGTGTGAGTATGTGTGTGTGTGTGTCTGTGTGTGTGAGTATATCTGTGTGTGTGTCTCTGTGTGTGTCTCTGTGTATGTGGGTGTGTATGTGGGTGTGTGTGTGTGTCTCTGTGTGTGTGTCTCTGTGTGTGTGTGTGTCTCACTCTTTGTGTGTGTGTGTCTCTGTGTGTGTGTGTCTGTGTGTGTGTCTCTCTGTGTGTGTGTCTCTGTGTATGTGTGTGTGTGTGTGTCTCTGTGTGTGTGTCTTTGTGTATGTGTGTGTGTGTCTCTGTGTATGTGTGTGTGTGTCTCAGTGTGTGTGTATGTGTGTGTGTGTGTGTGTTTCTGACCCTCTCCGTGATCTCCGCTACGTCCTCTCTGTGCTCCCAGCTGGGGAACATGTTGGTGAAGGTGAGCGGCTCTAGACCGGCGTGGATCAGGTACGACTTCTGAGGCTTCCTGGCGTTCTTTTCTGTGAGAGGAGCAGGAGGAGGAGGATAAAGAGGAGGAGGAGGAGGAGGAGGAGGAGGAGGAGGAGGAGGAGGTAGAGGTAGAGGAAGACAAGGAGAAAAATATCGGTCAAGGTATTTATAAGGTAAACTTAAAACTCTTAAAAAAAACAAAAAAAACAATGTCTCTCCCGGTGTGTCCCCCCCCGCGTCTCACCCCTGCAGTACTGCAGCACCGTCTCCATGGCGTTCTTCCGGTCCGAGTCCCAGCGGAGGCGAGCCGAGCCGGTGCAGCCGGAGCCCCGAGGCCACCAGCCCTGCCACAGGTACACCTCGTGCAGGTTGTCCACCAGGAACAGGGCTGGGGGGGGGGGGGGGGGTCAGTGGGTCTGTATACGTGTGTGTGTGTGTGTACATGTGTGTGTCTATGTGTGTCTGTCTGTATACGTGTATGTGTGTATATGTTTGTATATATGTGTGTATACACTTATATACACACATATATACAAACGTGTGTGCCCTCACCTGGCTGCTGGGGGCCCGTGTACATGTGTGTGTGTGTGGGCCTCACCTGGCTGCTGGGGGCCCGTGTACATGTGTGTGTGTGTGGGCCTCACCTGGCTGCTGGGGGCCCGTGTACATGTGTGTGTGTGTGGGCCTCACCTGGCTGCTGGGGGCCCGTGTACATGTGTGTGTGTGTGGGCCTCACCTGGCTGCTGGGGGCCCGTGTACATGTGTGTGTGTGTGGGCCTCACCTGGCTGCTGGGGGCCCGTGTACATGTGTGTGTGTGTGTGGGCCTCACCTGGCTGCTGGGGGCCCGTGTACATGTGTGTGTGTGTGGGCCTCACCTGGCTGCTGGGGGCCCGTGTACATGTGTGTGTGTGTGGGCCTCACCTGGCTGCTGGGGGCCCGTGTACATGTGTGTGTGTGTGGGCCTCACCTGGCTGCTGGGGGCCCGTGTACATGTGTGTGTGTGTGGGCCTCACCTGGCTGCTGGGGGCCCGTGTACATGTGTGTGTGTGTGGGCCTCACCTGGCTGCTGGGGGCCCGTGTACATGTGTGTGTGTGTGGGCCTCACCTGGCTGCTGGGGGCCCGTGTACATGTGTGTGTGTGTGGGCCTCACCTGGCTGCTGGGGGCCCGTGTACATGTGTGTGTGTGTGGGCCTCACCTGGCTGCTGGGGGCCCGTGTACATGTGTGTGTGTGTGGGCCTCACCTGGCTGCTGGGGGCCCGTGTACAGGTCCTCCTGGAGGAACGGCAGTGAGCTCACGAGCTCCGGCGCTCCTGACGGGTGGAAGAACTCAGAGGCCACAAAGTCTCCAGACGAGCTGCTGAGCTGGAACAGACGGGGGGTGAAGCTGAACCTCCCCGGGTCTGAAGAGGAAGAGGAGGAGGAAGAAGAAGAAGAGGTAGAGGAGGAAGAAGAAGAGATAGAAGAGGAGGAGGAAGAAGAAGAAGAAGAAGAAGAAGAAGAAGAAGAAGAAGAAGAAGAAGAAGAGGAAGAAGAGGAGGAGGAGGAAGAAGAAAAGGAAGAGGAGGAAGAAGAGGAAGAAGAGGAAGAAGAAGAAGAGGAGGAAGAAGAAGAAGAGGAGGAAGAAGAAGAGGAGGAAGAAGTAGTAGCAGAAGAAGAGAAAGAGGGAGAAGAGGAAGAAGAAGAAGAAGGGGTAGTAGAAAATGAAGAAGAAGAAGAAGAAGAAGTAGTAGAAAAAAAGTAGTAGTAGAAGAAGAAGAAAAAGAAGAAGAAGATAGTTTTTACGTCTGTTTAAGACGACAATAAAGTTACCAGGAGGAACTGTAACGTTGTGTTGATTGTGGCGCCCCCTTGTGGACAGAAGAGGAAGTGCACGCGTCTCATTAGCCTGTCGGTCCTCATCGTTCTCCCTTCTGTGGGCGAGGCCCAGACATACAGCCTGGATCCCTCTGAGGATCATTAAGGGAACCGATGCTCTCCTCTGAGGGTTTACTCCCCCACAGAGGCATCGAGCCCACTCAAAGCACCATGGAAACGTTTTTGTGTTTCTTTATTACTAATTGGACAATATAAAGTGCCAATCCCACTCATTTCCATTTCAAAGACCCCACTTGTGTGTGTGTGTGTGTGTGTGTGTGTGTGAGGTCATGTGATGTACAGGTGTGTGTGGTGCACCTTGCAGCATGCAGTCGTAGGCCTTCCTGTCTTTCCCTTCCAGCGCCTCCCAGAAGCCCGGAGGCTCCGCCCCCTCATCGCACTCATGTATGGTCACCTGGCTGCTGCTGTGGAGCCCCGCCTCCAGAGGACACCTGAGAGAGAGAGAGAGAGAGAGAGAGAGAGAGAGAGAGAGAGAGAGAGAGAGAGAGAGAGAGAGAGAGAGAGAGGGAGAGAGAACTCATGTGTAATACCCCACATCCCCAGCAGGTGGTGCTGACGTGAATCTGAACCCTGTGAAGCTCACTGGTCTTTGATCTTGAGCGCCGCCGTGTTCCCCACGCCGCGAGTGTGCGTCTGCGTCTTGCTGCCGTGCCACAGGTAGATGACGGCCTTGTTGACGTTGAGCAGCAACATGGAGGCTCTGGAGCGCAGGCTGCTGCAGTGGCACGCCACCTCCAGCAGGTGGCCCTCCACCGGCACCTCGCCCCGCACGCAGTACAGACGCCACTCACCTGGGGGCGCAAGTGTGCTCCTAAAGACCTTTTTCTGAGCGACATACTGGGTATTGCTTTGTGTTCCAGAGATGGCCACCTGAACTATTCTGGCACAAAGGGGAGGAGCTTTGATCCAGAACCCACGCTCTAAACTACGGTCCTAGATAAGAGAAGAAGCTTTACTCTGAGCGTTCTCCTCCTCTTCCTCCCTCTTGCCGGCGTGGACGATCATCCCTCCGTTGAAGCACTGCAGGAAACACGGCGGCTCCTTCCCTTGCTGCACCTGCACCTGGAACCCGGAGGAAGAGAAGAACTAACCACTAGTTCTGCTTCATACCTGGGCCCCTCCCTCCATACCTGTACCCCTTGCCTCTCCCCCTTCATATCTACGCTTCTTGCCCCCCCCTGTCCGTACCTCGCCTTGTCCCCCCCTACGTACCTATGCCCCTCCCTTCATACTCCCCTCGGCCCCCCCCACCCTTCATATCTACACCCCTCGCCCCCTTCATACCTGCTCCACCCCCCATACCTGTGCCCCTCGCCCTTCATATATCGCCTCTTGCCCCCTCCTTGTCATGCTTGCCCCCCCGTACCTCGCCCCGCTCCTCGTCCAGCTCCACCGTCATCAGCGCCGACGTGCCCTTCTCGCTGACGGAGGAGTGGCGTCCCTGCCAGAAGAAGTAGCAGCAGCGCTCCGCCCCCGGCCCGCCGCTCCTCGCCTCGGGGTTCTGCCGGCGGCCGACTGGCGGGCGACAGGAAGCGTGAGACAGGAAGACACTCACCCCGACACGCCCAACATCTGTCCGTGCAAAGCGGGCGGCGCCGAACCCGAGGTGTCGAAGGTGTACTTCCACTTGACCACGTAGGCGTCGCCCTCGTGGAACTGGCCGATGCTCTGGCGCGGCAGGCGGCTGTAGTCGAACTCCAGGATGTGCCACACGTCCACCGTCGCCGTGACGACCTCCCGGCTCCGCAGCCGGTCCCCGCCGTCCACCGGGCCGTGGCCGCGGCCCACGTCCGCCCCGTCCAGCACGGTGGAGGCGGGCGAGCGCCGGAGGGGCAGCATCAGGGCGGCGTCGTACGGACGGCGCTCTCGCCCCGGCGCCTCCTGAGGGGGGCGGAGATCAACGGGAAGGATTTACGACCGGAGCGCGCTTCGGGAAGCGGCGGCGGCGGCGGCTTCCCGGTCTCCCGTGGCGATTGTCGCACCTTCGGCTCCGGGACGCGCTCGCCGCCGTCCTTTGGCGTTGGCGACTTGGCTTCGGTCCAGTCCACGAACTTCTCCTTGAACAGGACGGTCTCGTTGTGCTCCGTCAGCCGGCCGAAGATGGCCCAGTCGGGGCGGCCCTGGCCCTTCCTGTGGCGAGGCGCACAGCGTTAGTGTTTGTTTGTTTGTTTGTTTGTTTGTTTGTTGAATCAGAGATGACTGTTTTATTGTCCCTTCGATATAGTTTATAATCACTGTGGTTCAAATACAAAGCAGCAGATTGTAGCAACTTAAGAGAAGACAAGATAATATATTCATGTATTAGTCCCAAAGTGGGGACCTTTCAGGATCACAGCAGTGGATGAACATAGAGCATTAATAAAATAAAAGACAAAACACAATACTAAATACTAATACTACTACTAAAATGCTAAATACTAATACTAAATTACAAAATAATAAAATAATAAAAAAAACTAAATACTAACTAAAATACAAAACAATATTAAATAATAAATACTAATACAAAAAATACTAATACTAAAATAATAATAAATACTAATACTAAAGTACTAATACTAAAATAATAAAAATACTAAATACTAAAATACTAAATACTAATACTAAAATACAAAAAAATACTAAATACTAATACTAAAAGTATAAAGTAAAGTGTTGAGTAAAGTGTTGAGTAAAGTGTTGAGTTTGTCCTGCAGCTGAAGGAAGGACCTGTGTTCCTCTCCTCAGACACCGAGGAGGAAGGAGGAAGGAGGAAGGAGGAAGGAGGAAGGAGGAAGGAGGAAGGGAAGGAACTTTGTTATACAAGTAAAGTTCTTCTTCTTCTTCTTCTTCTTCTTCTTCTTGTTATCATCAAGAGAAGATTTAAAGAAGAAATCATTTAAATGAATAAGAGTCCTGACAAGAACATAAAATAGAGTGTGTATGTGTGTGTACTTGTTTTAAGGTTGCCGTGGGGACCTGAATGCAGTCACACACTGACGTGATGGGGACTCAGCTCCCATCTGGGGACACTAGTCGGTCCCACTGGTTCCTCATGAGTTCACACTTGTTTTTGGGGTTTGGTGAGTTTAAATGTGGGTTGAGAAGAGGTTAACCCACCTGGGTATGAGCGGGTTGCAGCCTCCGGGGTCCAGCGGGTTGACGTCACAGCAGGTGTAGTCAAACGTGCCGTTCCACAGGTGTTTGGCGAGCTGGAAGGCGACTTTCCTCTGGGCCAGAGTCACCTCCTTACCGTGCCACACGTACACCTCGCTGCCGAAGTCAAACACCAACACCTGCAGCGCCACGGAGACAACGGCAGAGCGCCGCGTTACCCGGCGGCCGCGCTACGCGGCGCCACGCGTGTTTATACGTGCAGTACCCGGTGTCACCTGCCATAGAAGTGGACGATGACGTGTGAAACACCTTCGTTGATACGCTCACTGAGCAGCGAGCCGATCCCGGCTCGGTTTACGCTCGGTGTGCCGATGGATGTGGGATGCCGGCTCGCCGCGGGCACCTGCTGTTGCTAAGCGACGCATTTAAAAACCAGCGAGAAGCACGGACGCTGCTCTCGACGCCGCCGACGCGTTATAAAGATGGATTTTTGAGAGCCTGACGGGACAAGTACTCGCGTTACCTGGATTTCCCCCAAATCAACGAGAATTCACTCACTTTCCAGGACTTCTACCGCGAGGAGGAAGGAGCGACGGTCGATCTCTGGATCTCCAGACGCCACCAAACGGCCTCCTCCTCCTCTACCTCCATCTGCCTGATGGATGGTGGAGGTCTCCATGGTGGAATATGCCGACTACCAACTCTTCATCACTCCGTCATATTCACTGAATGTGTTTTAACTCTAATGATTCCTTCTGGTCACATGACCTCTATGACACCTGTCCACCTGGAGAGGATCCTCCTCTGTTCTCTCCTCAAGGGTTCTCCCCTTTTACCCTGAAGGCTTGTTTGGGAGTTGTTCCTGATCCCATGTGAGGTCAAAGGTCAAAGGTCAGGGATGTCTATGTGTACAGATTGTAAACAGGGTTCTTACACATCTTGACAATGGATTTCCAGGACTTTTCCAGGACCTTAAACCAAATGTCCATGACCAAACTGAAATCTCGGTATAAACCGTCTTATATTTTGAGCGTCTTTCTTTAAAAAAAACATATTCATTATTTCAAACTCGGCGTGAATGATGTGATTTTAACACATTTCCATGACTTTTCCAAAACTTTTACGATTTAAGTTTTTTCCATGACTTTTCCAGGCCTGGAAATAACCATTTTAAATGTCCATGACTTCTCCAGGTTTTCCATGAGCCTACGTGTACAGCCCTCTGAGACACATTTGTAATTTGTGAAATTGGGCTCTACAAATAAACTGAACTGAATGAATCTCCAAACCAGGTCAACCGCCTGCTCGTTCTCCCCGTTTAGCTCTGAACCCTCGTCCCTCTGACCTCTTTGGGCGCCAGCAGCGAGCAGCGGGGCACCTTCCCCCACTCGTCATCGTCGGGCACCAGCTTGTCGTCCAGCAGCCGGAAGATGCAGTTGGTTTCCACCACGGCGTTCTCGAAGCGCTCGTCCTCCTCCGGCGGGCCGGCCGCTGTGGACACACAGAGAGACGGCGGCGTCAGGAGGACCCGACGGCGCCCGGACCCCGAAGCCCTCGTGGACCCCGGCCTCACGTTGGTAGGCGGCCTCTCCGCCGAGCAGCGCCCAGAACTCCTGGGCGTCCGGGCCCTGCGGGTCGACGCCCTCCTCCACCGTCTGCACGCGGCTCGCCCGGCAGCCCATGTCCCTCTTGGTCTGGATGAAGGTGGCCAGGTCCGTCGCCTGAGGGCCACAAACACGGCCTGCTTGAATGTGTTGATCGCCGCGTATTTGTATGCGTGTGTGTGTGCGGCGTGCGTGCGTGTTATTCGCATAAGTCAGAAAGTATTAAACCGAATTGCATGCATTTTGGTGGGCTGGTTGGTTATTATCCGGGGAGCATTTGATCCGATTTTGGGATCAATCAGGTTAAAGGTCAAAGATCAAGGTCATGAAAAGGTCAAAATCTTCTTTTTACTATAGCCAGGGTTCTTACACATTTTGACCAGTGGATTTCCAGGACTTTTCCATGATTTTTCCATGACTTTAAACCAGATGTCCATCACCAAACTGAAATCTCGGTAAAAACATGAAAAATGTAGAACATTTTGTGTGTTGAGCTTGTATTTTGAGCGTTTTTCTTTAAAAACACATTATTCATTTCAAACTCGGCGTAAATGACGTGATTATAACACATTTCCATGACTTTTCCAAAACTTTTAGGATTTAAGTTTTTTCCATGACTTTTCCAGGTTTTCCACGACCGTACGAACCCTGCAAAGCGGTCAATTTTTATCCAATTGGCAACTAATGCCAAAATGCTCAATGGTGTGATATGAAGGTCTGCGCTCTACCGAGGGCCCGTTGTAGTTTATTCTGTATTTTTAGGACCTGGGGGCGGCGTGAGGTGACTGTGGACACCTGGACGGTTAACGTGTTTATGGATCATCATGACGTGAGTGAAGAGAAGCAGAGACACACATGTGTATCGCAAAGGGTCCAGACGGACGTCCTGTGGGGAAATGCTGTCGCCTGAGAGCACGAGAGTGTGAGTGTGAGTGTGTGTGAGTGTGAGTGTGAGTGTGAGTGTGAGTGTGAGTGTGAGTGTGTGTGTGTGTGTGTGTGTGTGTGTGTGCGGGCGGCGCTCACCTTGGCCTTCTCGATGACGTTGGAGAACTCTCCCAGCCAGACGACGCAGCGCTCCGGCGTGACCAGCAGGAAGCAGTCGCCGCCGTTCAGAGACGACGCTCTGGGCTCCACCAGCCGGGTCTGAACGTGACGACGGCCTGGGGGAGGAATATACACACATACATATATATATATATATATATATATATATATATATATATATATATATATATATATATATATATATATATACACATACACGTGTTTATTGATTAATCTACAGGTTTATTAAGACAGAGCATGATTAAGCCCCGCCCACTTCCCACTAAAGCACATCAACATGTCTCAGAGCTGCCGAGTGGAGGGCCCTGGGCGTGTGGTTGGCCGTGGAGACGGCGTGGCGGTAGAGGAGGGGGGAGGAGCCCCGGCGGTAGAGGAGGGGGGAGGAGCCCCGGCGGTAGAGGAGGGGGGAGGAGCCCCGGCGGTAGAGGAAGGGGGAGGAGCCCCGGCGGCTCACCTTTGACCTGCACCAGCATGAGCCTCTTGTGCGGCGCGGCGCTGTCGCCGCTCGTCGTCTCTGCGGCGCCGCGCAGACTCACGCTGCTGAAGTCCTCCCGGCTGGCCAGAGCGGCCAGAGCGGCCTCCGACAGCCCGGAGGAGAGCGCTGCAACCACAGACACACAGCGCTCAGACGGAACCACAGACACACAGCGCTCAGACGGAACCACAGACACACAGCGCTCAGACGGAACCACAGACACACAGCGCTCAGACGGAACCACAGACACACAGCGCTCAGACGGAACCACAGACACACAGCGCTCAGACGGAACCACAGACAGGCGGCGCTCAGACGGAACCACAGACACACAGCGCTCAGACGGAACCACAGACAGGCGGCGCTCAGACGGAACTACTGAGTGTTGGTGACTGTCTGTTGTTGTTGTCTGTCTGTTGTCAGGTCTCTGTATGTCTGCTGTTATACATTTCATTCATCATGCATGTTTTTTATGTTCTGAAGAAGAAGAAGAAGAAGAAGAAGAAGAAGAAGAAGAAGAAGAAGAAGAAGAAGAAGAAGAAGAAGAAGAAGAAGCAGAAGCAGAAGCAGAAGCAGCGGCTCACCCTGGCTCCGCCCCCTGGTGGCCTCCGGCGGCGCTGCATGGAGGCGCCGCTCCGTGTACTCGTGCCTGACGTCCTCTCTGGCCGCCAGCTTCCTCAGCGGGTTCCTGGAGGCCGGCACGTTCCTGGACGGCCGCACCGAGCGTTTGTGCTGCAGCATGGCCGAGGGCAACCTGGGGGGGTGGCGGAGTCTCACGCTGGCGCCGCCCCCCCGAAGCCTCGCCGCGTACTCACTTGGGGCCCTGAGAGCCGAAGATGGCGTCGAAGTCGGCGTTGACCTCCAGCCTGGTGGGCATGCGGGGGAACTCCGCCACGCGGCGGTAGAAGTGGGAGAAGAGCTCGTCGTCCAGCTTCAGCACCTCCTTCACCGCCTGCTCCGTCACCGCCGCCGTGGCCTCCTGCAGGCCCGCCACTGGCAGACAACCACAGCCTTCAAGACGCTGGCGAGGGCACAGTGAGCCCACAGCCTGTTCTCCCCTCATGGGAGCTCTCTGAGGAGCAGGGCTCCGACAGCAACACCAGTGGACCTACAGGACCTTTCACGACCTTTCACGACCTTTCACGACCTTTCAGGACTTCTCCAGGACTTTAAACCAAATTACCTTGAAAACTGAAATCTCAGTATAAACATGAAACATTTAGAAAAGTTAGCGTATCAAGAGCGTACGCCGGCTGATATTTTGAGCGTCTTTCTTTAAAAAACATTAATTATTTAAAAATGAACATGTGATTATAACAAATTTCTATGGCTTTTCCCCAATTTTTATGATTAAAATTTTTTTCAGGACTTTCCATGAAAATGAAATCTCGGTGTAAACGAACAATTTAGAAAATGTTGCGTATTTTGAGCGTCTTTCTTTAAAAAACATATTAATTAATTTAAACTCGGCGTAAATGAACACGTGATTATAACAACTTTCTATGACTTTTCCCCAACTTTTATGATTACATTTTTGTCCAGGACTTTAAAGCCAATTTCCATGAAAACTGAAATCTCGGTACAAACATGAGAGATTTAGAAAATGTTGCGTATCGAGAGCGTACGCCGGCTGATATTTTGAGCGTATTTCCTTAAAAAACAGATCAATTATTTAAAACTCCATGAACTCAAACAAACCTGTGATTATAAAAAAAATTCCAGGACTTTTCCATGACTTTAAAACAAATTTCCATGAAAACTGAAATCTCAGTATAAACATGAACAATTTAGAAAATATTGCGTATTTAGAGCGTCTTTCTTTAAAAAACATATTGCTTATTTCAAACTCGGCGTGAATGAACATGTGATGATAACAAATTTCTATGACTTTTCCCCAACTTTTATGATTTAAATTTTTTTCAGTACTTTCCATGAAAAATGAAATCTCAGTATAAACATGAGAGATTTAGAAAATGTTGCGTATTGAGTTTGTATGCCAGCTGATATTTTGAGCGTCTTTCTTTAAAAAGCATATTAATATTAATTATTTAAAACTCCATGAACTCAAACGAACATGTGATTATAAAATAAAAACAGGACTTTAAACCAAATTTCCATGAAAACTGAAATCTCAGTATAAACATGAAACATTTAGAAGAGTTAGCGTATCGAGATCGTACGCCGGCTGATATTTTGAGCGTCTTTCTTTAAAAAACATTAATTATTTAAAACTCCATGAACTCAAACAAACATGTGATTATAAAAAAAATCCCAGGACCTTTTCAGGACTTCTCCAGGACTTTAAACCAAATTTCCATGAAAACTGAAATCTCGGTATAAACATGAACAATTTTGAAAATGCTGCGTATTGAGAGCGTCTTTCTTTAAAAAACATATTGCTTATTTCAAACTCGGCGTAAATGAACATGTGATTATAACAACATCCCATTACTTTTCCCAAACTTTTATGATTTAAGTTTTTTCCAGGACTTTAAACCAAATTTCCATGAAAACCGAAATCTTGGTAAAACATGAAAGATTTAGTGTATTGAGAGCGTCTTTCTTTAAAAAACATATTAATTAATTTAAACTCGGCGTAAATGAACACGTGATTATAACAACTTTTATGATTTACATTTTTTCCGTGAATTTAAACCAAATTTCCATGAAAACTGAAATCTCGGTACAAACATGAAAAATCTAGAAAATGTTGCGTATTGAGTTTGTACGCCGGCTGACATTTTGAGCGTCTTTCTTAATTATTTCAAACTCGTTGTTTAAGTTTTTTCCAGGCCTGTAAAAATGACCGTTTTAAAATGACTTCTCCAGGTTTTGCGTGGGCGTACGAGCCCCGTCTGAGGAGCCGTACCTCTGCTGTTCAGGCGGCCCAGGAAGCTCTCCAGCTTGTCCAGCTTCTTGTCTGACTCCATGTCTGAGCGCACCTCGATTTCTAAAAAAGGGAAATCGTGTTATTGCGAAGCCCCGGCGCCACGCGCCACCACGTGACCTCCGCCCCGCGGCGCCTCACCCTCTTGAGGTCGGCCGCTCTTGAGTTTGGTGGAGAGCGGCGACAGGATGGGGACGATCACCGAGGAGGAGGCGGCGGCCAGACCTGCAGGCGCACACACGCACACACACACACACACACACACACACGGTCAGCCACGTGGACAGGTGACTTTAGGAGGGCGGAGGTCACATTTCAAAGACGGGCTCGGCCGCGCTGACCTTTCCTGACCATGCGGGCGGCCACGGTGTACTGGGTGGAGTCGTTGGCGGCGCCCCTGCCCTTCGTCTTCCAGGCGTCCTCGCGGATGGAAATCAGCTGTTTCCGCTCCTCGATGGACATCTGGGCCTCCAGCTCCTCCCCCGTCGTCTGCAGAGGAGACGAGGACCCGTCACCAAGGAGAGCTCTACCTTTCCTTCACCGCCAACACACCACTCCACACGGCAGCAGCAAGGGGGAGGAGCCTCCGGGCGTCCTTACCTGACTGCGGTGGTCAACGTACTGACACTTTTGGCCGAGCGAGATAGTGGGAGAGAAGGTGGAAGAGAAGACAGGCTCCTGAGGGTGAGGAGGCAGAGTGAGAGAAGGGAAGAGGAGGAGGAGGAAGAGAAAAGGAAGTCAAAAGGTAAGCATGCAGAGACGAGGGGAGGTCAAGAGGACAAGGGGACAAGGGGACAAGGGGAGGATGCAGAGGAGAGGAGGCCGGAGACGTTAAACCACTCGCGATCGTTGCAGCTTCCAAAAAAAACTCTGGAGACAATAAAGTTATCATCTTAAGTAGTTAGAAAATTAAAAGAAATATTGCTTTTCAATTGAAAGACTCAAATATATAAATATATATATATATATATATATATTTATATATAAATATATATATTTATATATATAGTTATATGCATATAAATATATATATATATATATATATATACACACATATAAATATATACATATATAGTTATATATGTATATATATATATATATATAATATATTATATATATATATATATATATATAAACCTTAAAATAAGAGCTTGAAAAAAATTGTGCCGCTACAATGACTTTTAATGTGTTGATTTGCTCCTCCTCCTCCATCGGGGTCTGTGGCCAGAAAACTGCTGAATGTAAGATGTTGGGACCGACCCGGTACTTCCGGCGGAAGTACTTCAACTTGCTGTCTGGCAGTGATGACCAACGTCTTATAGTCCAGTCCACCTCTCAGGGGACTTTTTATTTACTCCGCTACGTGACGTGTAGAGACGGAGTGACATGCTGTGTGGAGAACACCGGGCCGGGCTGATCGCGGCTCGCTGCCGCTGATCGAGGCAGCGAGCCGCGATCAGCTGGGAGCTCACGAGCCGGAAGAGCCATATATGGCTGGAGAGCCAGACGTTAAATACCTGAAGGGGGCGCTACAGGGGAAAAGTTACATAGTGTCGCTTTAACAAAGTCCCATATTAAAATCCCCGGAGCAGCTTCACCAGGTGCATTAATATACATCGATGTATTTATTCCACTAGTGTGTTTTTCTACCCTCTCAGATTCTTTATTTAAATAACATTTCGAGGCCTTAAGAGTCAAAACAATCCAGAACTTTACAGGAAGTAAACAATGACACTGAGCTGTGATTGGCCGACGCACTGAGCTGTGATTGGCCGGGTCGTCTTACCCACAGCTGCTCCGTCACGGTCAGGGTGGAGTAGTCCTGGACCAGCACCACCTCCTGAGGGAGAAGCACAGAGGAAGGGGGGGGTGAGATGGGGGGGGGGGGGTAACAACCTCCCTCTCTCTCTCTCTCTCTCTCTCTCCCTCCATCCCTCTCTCTCTCTCCCTCTTTATAGCTTTTTGGGGCCAGATGATGATGCTGTACTGGTCTGGACCGCTGCCGTGGTAACTGTGAAAGGCTGTGTGTATGTGTGTGTGTGTGTGTGTGTGTGTGTGCGTGCGTGTGTGTGCGTAGACTCCGCTCCGCCCCCCCTGTAGCTTCCTTCAGACTGACCTCCTTCTCGCCGCTCTGCTCCGGTTCCCGTGGCGGCGGCTCGGCGGACGCCACGTGGGCGGCGTCCTGCTTCTTGTTGATCCGGTTCCTCCAGTCCTCCTCGCCGCTCTTCTTCAGCAGCGCCACCCTGAACGCACACACACACACACACACATCAATGTCCACCGCAACTCACACACACACACACATCAATGTCCACCGCAACACACACACACACACGCACACATCAATGTCCACCGCAACACACACACACACACACACACATCAATGTCCACCGCAACACACACACACACACACATCAATGTCCACCGCAACACACACACACACACACACACACACACACACATCAATGATTCACACCTGAAGCTCCATGAAGGCCTCAGAGTCAGTCAGTCTCTCTCTCTCTCCCCTCCTCCCTCTCCCTCCCTCCTTCTCTCTCTCCATCCCCCTCTCTCCTTCTCTCTCTCTCTCTCTCCCTCTCTCTCTCTCTCTCTCTCCCTCTTTCCCTCCCTCTCTCTCTCCATCCCTCCTCCCAATATAAAGATCTGTGAGGAGCGAATGGACGAGAAAAATAAAAATAAACTTAAACTATTTAATGTTGTTGTTTCATAATTCAGAGAGAACAGAGACAGAAGAACTGAAGAAGAGTCCTCACACCTCCATGCTGAAGGCTACATCCCACGGAGAGAGAGAGAGAGGGAGAGGGAGAGGGAGAAAGAGAGGGAGAAAGAGAGGGAGAGAGAGAGGGAGAGAGAGAGAGAGAGCATATCTTTGAGTGGGAGGAGAACGCAGCAAAGACAGGAAATAACCTGTCTCGCAATCTCTTCATTATTATCCTGATTTCCCCTTCCTCTCTTTCCTCTCTTCCTCCTCTTCCTCTCTTTCTTCTCTTCCTCTCTTTCTTCTCTTCCTTCTCTTTCTTCTCTTCCTCTTCTTCTCTTCCTTCTCTTCCTTCTCTTCCTCTCTTTCTGGGAGTGAGCCCCTGAATATCTCTGACTCTAAACACATGAACACATAAAGTGACCATAAAGATGAACAATGAGGCTCCGCCCCCGTCCCCGCTCACCTCTCCCTGATGGACATCTGTTTGGACATGGCGTCTGACAGCAGCTGCTCTGTGGACTCCGTCGGGGACGGAGCGTCTCCAGAGCCGGCGCCGCGCCGCTCAGAGTCCTCGCCGGGGTCGGGGCGGGGCGGGAGGACGAGGCGGCGGCAGGTAGGGCTTCGGAAGCGGCTGGACGAAGCCCTGAGGCCGGGGCTGCGTTTGGGGGGGCGGGGCGATGGGCTCGGGGGGCGGGGCTGGGGGCGTGGCCGGGGGCGTGGCCCCAGGGAGAGCTGGAGGGTTCTGGAGGCGGCTGGACTCGTGGGCCACGGCCCTGGAGGACGCCGAGGCTGCCAGGGGCCACGACTCCAACAGGTCTGAAACCAGCAGAGGACAATCAAATACAATTCAACAAGCCCTACCTTCCTGTCCCCTACCTTCCTCTCCCCTACCTTCCTATTCCCTACCTTCCTCTCCTCTACCTTCCTCTCCCCTACCTTCCTCTCCCCTACCTTCCTATTCCCTACCTTCCTCTCCCCTACCTTCCTCTCCCCTCTCCCCTACCTTCCTGTCCCCTACCTTCCTCTCCTCTACCTTCCTATTCCCTACCTTCCTCTCCTCTATCTTCCTCTCCCACCTCTTCCCTACCTTCCTCTCCCTATTCCATTCCTACCTTCTCCTCCCTACCTTCCTCTCCCCTATCTCCTCCCCCCTACCTTCCTCTCCCCTCTCTCCCTCTTCCTCCCCACCTTCCTGTCCCACCTTCCTCTCCCCTACCTTCCTGTCCCCTCTTCCTCCTCCTCACTCCTTCCCTCACCTTCCTCCTCCCACCTCCCTACATCTTCCTGTCCCCTTCCTCCTCCCTACCTTCCTGTCCCCACCTCTCCACCTTCCTCTTCCTCCTCCACCTTCCCTCTCCCCCACCTTCCTCCCCATTCCTCTCCCCACATTCCTCCCTTCCTGTCCTCTCCCCCCTCCCTCCCTCCTGTCATGGAAGTGCTTTTATCTTTCTGTGCATGCCTCGCCCCCTACAGGCGGTGTGGCGGTGGTGCAGGGGGACCTCGGCCCGCTGACAGTCGGCGTGTCAGGAGAGGGGCTTCCTCTCCTAGACAAAGAGCCACGAGGCAACATGCATGGAGAAATATGCTAATGAGATGCAGCTTCAGACGCCCTCCCTCTCCCTCTCCCTCCCTCCCTCCCTCTCTCTCTCCCTCCCTCTCCCTCTCTCTCAGATCCAATCCCCCCAGCTGTGGCGAGTGTGTGTGGGAGCACGCTGCACGAGACAATGAGGCTAATGAGGACAGACGCTTCTCCCTAGACACTTGATTTCACTTATTTTTTTTGGTCACTCCCTTTCTCTCTCTTCCACACATCCCTCCTTTCACCCTCAGCTATTCACCTCCCCCTTCTTTCTCCATTCCTCCACCACTTTTCCCTCCATCATCTGTCAGATCTCTTACCTGAGATGCCCGTCTGGCTCCTGCCGCCACCGCCGCTCTTCTCCTGCTCCTGTGTGGAGGAGCCGTGCGGAGCCTTCTCCTCCTCTTCCTCTTCCTCCCCCGGG